>OY987315.1:37265496-37449306 GCA_963920655.1 Geranium rotundifolium
ACTTTATTATTTCTCAGATATGTCTTAGTTGATTCAAATAGCATATCAATATAAAGAGCTCACATTGATGTTATTCTTAGCTAGTGTTAGACTTAGTGAGGCATAAATCCAAAGCATCTTTGTAAAAAGACATACCTCCCTATTTCTCCACTATATGAATCATGCCACTTATATACTTGTTCACTCCCTCACACCCTCCTCTGCAACAACAACAACCACCACCTCCAATGGCTCCTCCACCTCTCCTCCTCCTCCTCCTCCTCTCCCTCTCCACTCCTTCCCAAGCCCTCACCACCACAAACCAATCCCACTTCTTCACCCTAATCAAATCCTCCATGTCAGGGAAGCCCCTGTCTGATTGGGACACCAATGGCCCAAAATCCCCCTGCAACTTCACAGGAGTCACCTGCAATGATCAGGAACGAGTCGCGGGGATCGACCTCTCTGGCTGGTCGCTCTCCGGGGAGTTCCCTCCTCATGTATGCTCCTACCTCCCCGATCTCCGCGCCTTGAGCCTTGGACACAACGGCCTCAAGGGTCACTTCCCTCAGGGCATCACCAACTGCTCCTTCTTGGAGGAGCTCAACCTGACCTGCCTGTTTCTTGATGGCGCGCTCCCTGATTTCTCGCCTCTGAAGGGTTTGAGGGTGCTTGACCTGTCCTACAACAGCTTCAACGGGTTCTTTCCCATGTCGGTCTTCAACCTCACCAATCTTGAGCACCTCAACTTCAACGAGAACGGGGGGTTTAGGCTGTGGTCTCTGCCGGAGACCATCTCCAACCTCAGGAGCCTCAAGACCATGGTTTTGTCTACTTCCATGGTGAGAGGGCACATACCGAGATCGATTGGGAACATGACAAGCCTTGTTGATCTCGAACTGAGCGGGAACTTCCTCTCGGGGCGAATCCCTGCTGAAATCGGGCTCTTAAAGAACCTGAAAGCGCTTGAGATCTACTACAACAACCTTGTGGGGGAGATACCTGATGAGCTCGGGAACTTGACCGAGCTCGTTGACCTGGACATCTCGGTCAACCAGCTGACGGGAGAGATCAGGGAATCGATATGTCGCCTCCCGAGGCTCGAGGTGCTTCAGCTCTACAACAACAGCCTCACAGGTGAAATCCCAAGTGTGTTGGGAGATTCGAAAACCTTGAAGATTTTGTCACTCTATGACAATTTCTTGACAGGTGAAGTGCCTGTTAAGCTCGGGGGGTCGTCGCCTTTGACTGTCGTGGACTTGTCCGAGAACCGGCTGTCAGGTCAACTCCCACCTGATATCTGCAAGGGAGGTCAGCTGCAGTACTTCTTGGTTCTCACAAACTTGTTTTCAGGTGAATTGCCTTTAAGCTATGGCAAATGCTATTCTCTCATTCGTTTTCGGGTCAGCAACAACCGTCTTGAAGGGTCAATTCCTGAGGAGCTTTTGAGCCTTCCCCATGTTTACATCATTGACTTGGGATACAACAAATTGAGTGGTCCTATCCCAAGTGAAATCGGGCGGGCGCGGAATTTGTCTGAGTTGTTCATTCAAAGCAACATGATTTCAGGTGCTTTGCCTCCTGAGATCTCAGTTGCTGTGAATCTGGTGAAGATTGATCTCAGCAACAATCTTCTGTCAGGTCCAATACCTTCAGAGATTGGGAGATTGAAGAAGTTGAACTTGCTTGTGCTGCAAGGCAACAAGCTCAACTCCTCCATCCCCAGCTCACTCTCATTCTTGAAGTCCCTCAATGTTCTTGATCTATCCGACAACCTACTGACCGGGGAAATCCCGGAAACCCTCTGCGAATTGCTGCCAAACTCGATCAACTTCACGAATAACCTGCTCACCGGCCCGATCCCTCCCTCATTGATCCAAGGAGGCTTGGTGGAGAGCTTTTCGGGCAACCCTGGCCTATGCGTTTCTGTCTATGCAACTTCATCAGATCAGAAATTCCCAATCTGTCCGGGAAGCGCGAAAACAAGGAAGATCAACAATGCTTGGCTCTTTGGAGTTTCAGGATTGATCATCTTTGTTGGAGCAGTTCTGTTCTTGAAACGCCGGTTTAGCAAAGAAAGAGCCCTGACAGAATATGATGAGACAATCTCCTCCTCATTCTTCTCCTACGACGTGAAGAGCTTCCATCGAATCAGCGTTGACCAGCGCGAGATCATCGAATCCATGGTCGATGAGAACATAGTGGGGCATGGAGGATCAGGGACAGTGTACAGGATCGAGCTGAGCAGTGGGGAGGTCGTTGCAGTCAAGAAGCTATGGAGTCGAAAAACAAAAGACTCGGGTTCAGATGACTTGCCATTTTTCGACAGGGAGCTCAAGACTGAGGTGGAGACACTTGGGAACATAAGGCACAAGAACATAGTGAAGCTCTACTGCTACTTCTCAAGCTTGGACTGCAATCTTCTTGTCTATGAGTACATGTTGAATGGGAATCTTTGGGATGCTCTTCACAAAGGGTGTGTCGAATTGGATTGGCCTACGCGCCATGGGATCGCGCTGGGGGTCGCGCAGGGCTTGGCCTATCTTCACCATGATCTGTTGCCACCTATCATTCATAGGGACATCAAGTCCACTAATATACTGCTGGATGATAATTATCAGCCAAAGGTTGCAGATTTTGGGATAGCTAAGGTTTTGCAGGCAAGAGGAGGGAAGGACTCTACCTCCACTGTTATTGCAGGGACTTATGGTTACTTGGCTCCTGGTAAGTTTCTGATTCAAATCAATTACAGTTTCATTGCATACATAATTACACTGTGTTTCCATCAGTGTTCTAAAAACGCTAGGCGGAAATGACTTTTTAGGGACTGATTACTGATTAGGGATTAATCGAGTTTTAATTGTGAGCATAACATTTTGGACTTTTTGTCGCTATCAAAGTACACGTCGCATTTTTACAAAAGTGTGACAGTATACAGCACTCTGTTACCATTTCCCTTTTAATTTAGTCATCTGCTTGATTCGATACGATTGTTGGGTGTGACAGAGTATGCATACTCGTCGAAAGCAACGACCAAGTGCGATGTGTACAGCTTCGGGGTAGTACTGATGGAGCTCATAACGGGCAAGAAGCCGGTGGAGGCAGAGTTTGGAGACAACAAGAACATCATCTACTGGGTCTCAACAAAGGTGGACACCAAGGAAGGAGCAGTGGAGGTTCTAGACAAGCGGCTCTCGGGCTCATTCAAAGATGAAATGATTCCTGTTCTTCGCATCGCGATCCGCTGCACCTGC
This sequence comes from Geranium rotundifolium, assembly GCA_963920655.1. Taxonomy (NCBI): domain Eukaryota; kingdom Viridiplantae; phylum Streptophyta; class Magnoliopsida; order Geraniales; family Geraniaceae; genus Geranium; species Geranium rotundifolium. The sequence continues at coordinate 37,268,730 of OY987315.1, forward strand.
AAGGCTCCATCCCTCAGGCCGACCATGAACGAGGTCGTTCAGTTGCTGTCTGAAGCAGACCCGTGCAGGCTCGGTTCTTGCAAGTTCTCAAATAAGACCAAAGAAACCACCAAAGGTTCATGATATCAAGAAACTCATACATCTATAGAATGGTAGTGTCCCTATAACTATTTAGAGACTCATCATAAAGGACCATTTTTCTCTGTATCAGTTATGACTTCTGGGTAATTTCCGAATTTTGAATATATTCTAAGTCTTTTGTCTCTTTTAATGGATCTATATATATCTCTATTTCTTTGCTGTAAGGTTTTTAGGAATTTAACCTTGTAATGAGATGAATTCTTTATGTAATGGGCATCATCTATGTGTCTCAGACCCACAGCCAAATAATTCCATGGCTTTTGAGAATTTTGTTTGTTCCTCTTTATCATGTCCTCTCTCTTTATTTGGTGATAGTGATACAAAGAAAAGACACTTCAAAGAAAGGAGACATTGGTGAGGAGTGGAAGGTTTTTGCATAAAGTAGGTTCTTGATTCTGAATTTAAAATATCAGATATGATTCTTGTGCATGGAGGATACCAAATCTTGTATGCCCAACTGATCAAAACTTTAGTATGAGAGATAGGGTTTGAGTTTTTTTTATCACCAAAAAAAGAATGTTCTAAAAAATGATAGGTGATGGTCAGATGGAGAGGGCCTTTTGGAGATTAATTGACGATTAATCGAAAAATAAATCAGATTAAAAGATTAATCGAAAATTATAAAGAGTTAATTGAACAAATCAGAGAATTGAAAACTTGAAATCTAGCCCGAGCAAAAACCTATATCTACTAATACCCACCCAAAAATAAAGAAAAAGTTCATAGTTTCTACTTCTTGCCTTAAAAGCATATTCAAAGAGACAATATCCAATTCCTTCGGTTTATTCAAAGCGGATGAAATAATAGCATTGTACAATTATAACTTCTAGGAAAGATTTCGGATCCTTGGACAAAAGCGGGGAGCTCCAGGATGACGATAACTCTCTTACATTAATATCTTTGTATCAATTTATGTTGGGTCAAGTGACAAAAGACATAGCTCGCTTCTTTGCGAGAAAATTCTCTAGCTTAAATTTTGATACATTCGAAGCTGATAAAAAGAACGAGACTATCTAATGAAAAAGATGAATAGGCCTTAGTGATTGATGAGTACATTTGTCTCCATATAAGAAAGTGACAGAGGTGAAAGCATAAACCTTCTTTATTTCTCTCCTTTTTTTCCCATTTTTTCTACATAAGATTGAATGTTTTGTTTGAATGGATGAAGGAGAATTGAAATGCACCAAACTTGTTTCACCATTGATGGTGTGCCATGTAACTCCACTCACAATTTAGAATAGTCTTTGTTCATTAAATATATTCCATGATACATACATATCTGAATCTGACTGATTTTTACTGTTCTACCATTGGTTTATATATAGCTGACCATTTTACATGGTGTAGAGTTAGGTCCGATCCTCATCACGTTGTGTCAGAAGCCCAACCTACCTAGAATTTCAAACTTGTAGGTAGAACCAATACACGTAACAACAGATGAGCGAATAGACCAACCTCTGATACCATGTCAAAAGACCAACCCGTCTAAAAGCTCGAGGTTGTAGATATAGTAGTACTCCCTAATTGTTTCTTTCAGGTTTGATGCTTAAGAATTCAGATTTCTTATTCCTAGTTTGTTTCCTATTTAGTGTATATCATTGTACTTAATATTCATTCAACACCATCAATTAATCCAAACATATCTTCTCCTACATCAAAAGGAAGCATAAAATGATCATAACAAGAACAGAGATTGTATCCATGCACTGAGCTCCTACTTTGTGAGTGGTGTGGAGGGTCCTCAGAGGAATGTGATTCATGCAGAAAAAGAAAAGCATTTCTTTAGGCATGGTGGAGAGCCCATAAACAAAAGTGACAAGCTTTGATGAAAGGAATAGTTCTTGATGAAAAAGACATGGAATCAATCAATTATAGGCACATATGGGATAGCTAGATAACAAGTTTCTTTCCACAACAGATACACATGTCCCAATAAGTACAATATCCTTAACAAACACAGAGCATACATAATAATAATCATGATCAATAAAAGTCAAAAAGTACATTTCAAAATGTCTCCTACACAGTGTCAACATTTCCAAAGTTTTAAAAGGATCTAATGATGGCTTTCACTGAATGACATAGAATTTCAAGAGTTAAAGCCAATGAGCAGTCTTTTTACCTGTCTGCACCACCACAGACATCAATCCCAAGTGCCATTTCATAGCCTGAAACCAAAATGTATGTGACAATTAGCAATAATTGCTGAACTGAAAGTTTAAGACACAAAGAAGCATGTGTATGTAGGAACTGAAACTAAAATGTAGTGCTGCACTCAAGATACTGGTCTGACTTTGATGGCAATTACATGATGAGTATGGCTAATATAATGCATTACCATTTGTTTCAATGTAAAATAGCATTGTTAGAGAAAGTTACATACACAATACTTGTGAACTTTGTTCGTATGAGTTCGAGTTTTTAGGCGCGTCTAGCTTTAACATGGTGTTAGAGCTTCCACTTGTGTTCTTCTATATAGTCTCAGGTAATGTGAATCCCACGTCGAAGGAGTGTGGATTATAAGACTGCTTAAATATTAAACGGAAGAGATGAATCAAAGTTCTTTTCATACATGAATTTACAAATATTGTTTATATCGAATAACTTCTACGCTTCAAAATACAAACTTCTCCAACGATAAATATTAAGCATATTCCTTTTCAAGAAACTGGAAAAATGATGGCCCTCCAAGCTTATGCATGTATGGTAATGCCAGACAAATTTATTTTCCAATTTCAGAGTATCGACATGAATCCAACCTTGATGTGGTAGAGTTGCATTTACAGATTCTTGTGTCGTGCAATCGATTTAGTGTTACGTGAACCTATTTTTAATTTACTCCTATATCTCTGGTCTACAAAGAAACAAACAAATTCACATTGTTTTGGAATGGAAACCCAAGTCAGTCTCATAATTCTCAAGTGGAATTCAGGTCTATCTAACACATCTGATTATCATTATATAGCCAAAGTTAACATCTAGCTTAACTAGTTATTAGAGAAACATATTGTTTTTAATGTGAATATGGTTCGGTCATTACAATTTTGTGCTACTGATTTGCATGGAATCGCAATGACACTGATACTTTTCATGCATTAGAAACCAAGTCAATCCCATTATTTTCATGCTTGAAACTTTAACACAATTTTCGTACATACACATATTGTATCTTTGTTTGTGTAGTAGGGCGGCTCGTACATAAAGCAAGTGAAGTAATTATTTTAGACTCACCTACAAAAGAGTCAAAATATGATAAAAATACCTAAATTTAAATATTTTGGACCAATTTTGAAAACTAATACTAAAAATAATAATCTGTAATTATTTTTGTTTTAAGCCTCAAGAAACATGAGTTGTGTAGCTCTCTCATCAATACATTGCTCACATTTTCTTGATATATGTTAAATTTACCTAAAAATAGTGTAAAATAAATTCAATTTTATGGGATGCATACAAACATTGATTAGATTCGAGATCTGCTTATGGGTCAACTTTATTAGTCAGGTGTGGATTATAAGATCGCTTAATTAATAAGCATCTCAAAGTCTCAAGGACGTTGTCGAAGACACTTGAGATAAATTAAAAGCTCTGGGTTTTACCGCTCATGGAAATGAGGCTCATTGTTGAGCTTCAACTTATGAACGAGGAGGTTGTTCGAAATCTCGCAATGAATTATGTGGCAGCTATTATCTCCTTTTATGTCTTTTTATATACACTTGTGTATGCATCTTTCTTTCGCCTTCATGCTTGCTCTGCAATCTCCTTTTTTGTTGAGTTGTTGTTGCTCTCTTTTCGGGATCTCGCCGCTCTTGGTAATATATACGCTTCCGCTGATATAAAAAAAATAAATAAACGTCTTATATATAAACGCCCATGATACCAACGTTTAGGCGGATTGAACTTCAACAAATAGTAACAACCTGAATCCAATACCCCAAGTGAACCAATGCAAAAGGGTAAGACTAGTAATAATAAGTGATTTGACTAATGAAACACCTCAAAATCTCACAACATCCATAGAAGCAAATTATTTTATTTAAATGTAATGAGTGTATTTTGGTGAGTTGGGGTTGTCATTGAGGCAAAGGAGCCAACACTTGATGTATATGAACTAGAAAAACACTCAGACATATCTGAAATGGTAGTCAGATGAAGAACAACAACTACAATCAAATCTGTGAACAAACTAAAAAAAATGAAAATTCCAAGTTTCATGAAAGAATTGGATTTCAGCTATCTAAATTTGAAGATAATTAAAAGTTTATGCTTTTGTATTATTGTTGTTAAAGGAAAAACATGTCTCGAATATGCACGTGGGCGCATATACGAATGCTTGTGCCATATCTTTGGTGTACTGCTACATAAGTTATTTTTAATTTACTCCTATATCTCTACAATGAAACAAACAAATTGTTTTGGATTCTCATAATTTTCAGGTGGAATTCAGGTATATCTAACACATCTGATTATATATGGTTGGGTCATTAGAATTTTGTGCTACTTGTGCATGTAATCACAATGATTCTGATTTTTTCATGCATTAGAAACCAAGTCAATGCCATTATATTTTCATGCTTGAAACTCATACACATTTTTCGTGCAAACATATTGTTCATCAAGAAGACCTTGTGTGCATGGAATCACTTTTTCTTGATATATGTTAAATTTACTGACAAAATAGTGTAAAATAAAAACCAACTTTATGTTGAATTTGTTCATCAAGCAAAAAGGCTGCAAATATCTTCTAAATTTATAGTACTCTCTTTATTCATTCATTTATTGGATTTTTTCTAAGACTTGATTTCAAATCAGCAACGCCCCAACTTTTCCACAAGCCGATTCTCTATTTCCATTCTCTTCTTCATCAACAAGGCGTACTTTGAAACCGTTTGTTGGTCTCCAGCAGTTTTGGAGAGCTTGCACCCGAGCGCGGTCGTCTCCAACTTGTCCCTGTACAGACATGCTATGGCCACAAAACTGCCTCTCTTGTTGCAAAGCCAACCGTGCGCAGCCCTCAATGCAGCTCCTAGAGAAGCCGAATCTGTAAATAAAGTTCGGCTCATTAACCGGGAATGGGAACGCCCTTAAAAAATCACGGTAAGTGGTGAATATAATGATAATCCATGTTCCACTATAGAGATTTTTTTTATTAGCGATTAAAACGATTATATTAAAAAAATAGAGAAATTGATTCCCAAGATGGGAAAAGAAAACTCAAAGAAACAGTATAATGAAAAAAAAGAAATGCAATACAAAGAAATTAAAAGGGAGAACTGAAAAAAGAGGCGACAATCCACCATAGAGATTTTAAAACTAGCTAAGCGGCTTACCAGGCCTTTGAACTGTATAGACGTCACAGCCAAATATAGTAGCTATTGAATTAAGAATGGTGTCATTTGCTGATGCTCCACCTGTAGCTATTATTCGTTTTGGAGGAGAAGGCATCCCGAATCTTTCTGCATGAGCTCGCATTGAGAGTATTTGGCCCTCAACTATTGCCCGAACCTGAAAATCACAATCTTATGTTTTAGTTTCTAGTTTTACTCACTGCATAATGTAAATGGAATAGGGTTTTAAAAGAGTACTAACCTCAGAAGAAGAGTCAAATTCTTTCACTTCACGCTCATTCAAGCCCTCCAAAGTATGGCCCGTGAAATTTTCAAGAATGTAGCGATGAAAGCCAACTGGGTAAAATACAATATGACTTTATTTTTCTTATTTCTATAGGTAAAATCATAAAGGGTGCGTGGTGTGTACATCTGACCTTAACTCAGCTAACTTCAGCAAATATGAAATGAGCATATAGATGGAATACCATTTTATGGCTGCTACTATATATGTTATGATTCATGTCAAGATTGACATGATATTTATAAATTTTCCAATCATCTGGATTTACATGGGAAACAAATTCTAATTTATCACAAAATATTAGAAAGCTAGCTTCTCCGGAAAAAAAAGGATTATTGGCAGTTTTGTTCCCTAAAGTTAGTGAAAATCACCATTTTAATCCTTGAAATTCTTTTTGCGTCAATTTAGTTCCTACAATTTCAAAAATGAGGCAAAATAGTCTGTATCATTAGTGAGCCATTAGTCCAACCCATCAAACATACTGATATGGCAAGAAAAATATAAAATAGGAGCCGTATATCACTGAACGAATGCTCTTAAATTTGTCAAGTCACCGTACTTAACAATTTGTCCAGCAGTTGACTTACAGAAAAAATAGTTTTGTCCCACTTAATAAACTTTGAGAGCTAAAGTGGTACAAAAATAAGAACTTAATAACTAAAATGGTGACTTTATTAAACTTTAGGAATCAAAATGGTCAATAATCCAAAGTAAATCACGTGCACTACAATATGATGGATCCTAATGCTTGTTGCATATTGAGAAATTAACAGATATAATTTTAGGTAGAGAACAGAGCCCAAAGGAGAAAATGGATCAATAAATTGAATACCGATTACCAAATGGAGAAACTAGAATGGTAAAAAAAAGGATCAAAAACTAACCTGGGAGGGGAGGAAGAATTTCATGTTCCTTGTAGTAGAACCCTATCTTCCCATCTATTGTAGAAACCAAAAGGAGAAATCAGAGACTAAATGAAACTCAGTTCTGGCAAAGTGAGTAGTGAAAAGAAGAAAAATGCAAACCATTGAGAGGCGATGTCTGCTCCAGAAGTTTATTGAAAACTTCCCAAGATTTCTCCGCACAGCGGTTTCGCACATCTAACAGTAGGATAGTCTTTGCAGTTAGAACATCTGGATATGAGCTAAAAAAATAGATATATGTAAAAAGGTCTGCTATACCTTCACGTGTCAAAGAGCCGTTCTTGTAGCAAAGCATTACCATGTAGCCTTTTGTATCAACGGGATTAGGAAAAACATGCCCTTCCAGTCCAGGTTGTGGATCACTAGTGATTCCAAAAACCTGAGTCATGGCATAAACCCAGGTTATAAGCAAATTCCTCTCTGTCCCACAATAAGTGTCCACTTTCCAAAAAGTGATGTCCGAAACTAGGTGTCCCAATTTTTGTTCAGGAAGTTAAAAAAACTTTGAATTACCATTACTATCTTATGAGCAACCACTTACCATTGTAAATGATCCACAATATATGGTTACCAGATTTCTTAAAGAGATGAAAAGATATAAAAATAGGCATGTCTCAACTTACAGTGTCACTAGTGCCAAGACTAATTGCCAAATCCCCGGGAGTGCTCAATGTCAGACCTGAAGGGAAAATGCAATAGCTGATTAGACAATAAGGACTTGAAATTACCATCACAATAGTGATGGATGAACTGACATTGAGAGCTAATTTTTTTTGTGCACAAACGCACACCAAAGTTTAACATTTTATTGGATTGTTAACTTCGGAAATTTACGCCATATTATAAACTCCTTTAATTTCATCATTTGAAGAAATTGTGCACCTGCTAAACTGTTCGGGTTGTCTCCAGACCACTGAACAACCAAACAATTCTTGTTGAAACCAAACCTGAACAATTTCAAAAAATTTACACCGGTCAATGAAGATAATATGAAACATTCACACTATACTCGCAGTTTAGACTTTAGAGTTTTAACACCAAAATATGATTTCATCATTTGTTAGCATGCAATTCTATTCCTGAGTTCTATTTCAGAGGTGCGCTGATTTGAGGTGATTAATGTAAACCTATCTACAAGCCTGAAAGAACATCAAGAGTAATAATAAAATTAACAGACAAATCACTGGCCTCTCAACAAAATAGGGAGCAATAGAACCAGCAATAGCATGGGCAGGGGCTAGCTTTCCAAGTTTTTCCTCCAAAGCCGGTGCAGTGGCCTACGATAAACATGAAAAGATTCAATAAAAAGGAATCATGCACAGAAAACCAATCTGATCATGAAACTTAGAGAACATATTTTTAGGAAAAAAAATTAATGAATTTGATAAAGCATAAAATAACTCTAGCATTAAACACAAACCTCTAAAACAACTTTACACCAGGCTCTTTGCTTAATATCCATCAAATTCATCCCCGCCCCGTCGGTTTCATCAATACACGCATACTTCCCAGTAAAGAGGCATGCCATGAAAGAGCTGACAAGGGAAATCCTCTCCGTATTGTGATAAACTTCCGGTTGTGTCTGGAATATCCTCCGAATCTGTGGGCCGGTAAACCTCTCATAGGCGCGAGACCCGGTTATTTTTGACAACTCCAAAGCTCCCCCAACAGCTTTCTCAATCTCCCTGCACTGTTCTGTTGTGCTGCTGTCCATCCATATCGGCGACTCTTTTGTGGAAAAGGCGTCACCGAATTGCTCAAACAAAGGCTTCTTCGCATCCAATGAAGATAATATAGCTGAACTCCCTTTCTTCCAGTATACACTGCCGTGCTGCTGTCCACTACCAGATACAGCGGCAACTTTCCCGAAATCCAAATTCGATGTGGAGAGTTTCTTGAAAATGAGGTCAAGAGCTTCCACCCACATCAATGTGGGAGAAGTGATTCTTCCATTAACTGAGGGGTCTCTATGAACTCCATCTTTGGTCTTGTAATAAGGCAATTCAGAATCAAAATGAACTAGCTCTGAGCTAACAATGTTGAGATTGGAATCCAAAACAGTTGCTTTCAACGACCTACATTAATTCAAAGCAAAGACAATGCATGCAAAGTTTATTATAACCCAATACTTAAACCTCTAAATCAATCTAACAAAACCAATATACAGATAATCAGAATATAAGCAAAAGATCACCTGATCATAATACCATTAATCATATTGACCAAATGAAAAATGCCAATCTGATTATAAATCTTAACCTACTTTAGCTTGCATCAAACTCAATGATAAAAAATTGGTTCAATAACTGTCAAAAGATGAAAATTTGGAAGAAGTTATTGAAACCCAAGAACACAAATTGATCAGATTCTCGAAATGGCCATCTGGGTACCCTTGGAATCAGCAAATCATCATTCAAAAATGGAATTGAAAAGAAAGAGAGGAAGAGAGAGTTACTGGGTAGAACTGTCGAAACCCAGAAAAAGAGAGTCATCGGGGAGAGCCGAATCCGCCATTAGAGCAGCACTGAACTGAGCCAAAACTTCACGAACGAACCGATCCGACAAAACAGTGAATCTGTTGATGGGAAAGAGAAGAAGATTATGGATGATGCTGATAATTACTGAGGGCTGCTCTTCTTCATTCTGGGTTTAATAGTGAGCGAGAAACTTGTGATTTTTGGATAAAGACGACAGCTTTGGATGACATTTGATTGCGTCATGCGGTGGATTTCAATCTCCTCCGAAAATTAGGAAAAAGTTAACATCAACTTTTTCAATTTTACAAAAAAAAAATGAACCTCAAATATTTTTATAAAAAGTGGTTGTAAATTATGATTTTCTTTGTAATTTATTTACATTTGTCCAAAAATATAAAATTAACCTTCAAATCAATTTTTTTCAAAATTAAAATTAAAAAATAGACGAGCTCAAAATAAAGAGAAAAATTATAGGTTTTTTCTTATTCTCTCATAAGTTATGATGTCGTTCCGTAACTCTTCTGAGAAAATTTATCGCATTTGAGTTGAAATTTTTTTTTTTTGTTTTTGAAAAAAATAATAATTTTAAAAATATTTTCATCATTTTTTCACAAATGTATTAATGTTCTACAACATTTTGAATAGTTCATGGCAAAATTGAATCGGATATGAGTTTGATCTGAAGGTCAGCAGAAGAGCTTTTTTTCTTGTGTAATGGTAAAAGTGGGACAATTGATCGATTATTGATTTCTAATAATATTATTTTCAAAATACAATTGATCATTTATATATTTAGCAAATTTAAAAATCACATGTAAAATTCATATCCATCTTATAAGCAAAACAACAGAAGACCAATCGACTCAAACCGAGTGGCTATGCACGATGCTAATCGGTTTGAGTCGATTGTTCTTCGAGGTTATCAGAGATGCCTGGATAAAACATTTCACAGCAAGATTACGCGGTTTCTCCATCCGTATGAGTTGGAGACCGTGGTTTTACATGATGCTAAACGGATCGAGCTGAACAACTTTGGAGAAACCATTAGCGAACGGGGTTGCGTACTATTCATTATCATAACTTTTGTTCTTTGTTTTCCTCGTAATCAAATGGCTCCGTAGCTGAGATTATGGTGAGGGGTCTGTTCCACCATCTGTAACTTCAGTTGTCCGGCTTGATGCCGGGTTAGTTGCTATTTAATTAATAAAATTCGTTTTTCCTTCAAAAAAACGGACTGTTGCTTACAGAAAATTTGCATAAGTTTGTGGCAGAGATCAGAATAAGCTAATAGCATATTAGGATAAATGATTTTTATACCAATAGATATAACAAACTCATAAATATTCCAATAGTATGTTGAAAATAAATGAACCCATACAAAACCAATTTAGCAATTTTCTCAGCTACTGAAGAAATTGCATCAATGTCTTCTTGTGGCAACCTGACTTCAGCTCTTAGTCTTTGAGGCCTTACAAATCTACCTATGGTAATATCTAGGTATGAATTGAAGAACCCATTTTAATATACATTGATCCAACCTATAAAAAATGGTGTAATTGTTTAGGGGACACCATACTAACCTAACCTTCTAGGGTTTCGATTCCTGTATTGAGACGACTGAATGGCGAAGCTACTCTAATTTTAGATTATCAAGAAAACAGGTCCCGGAAAGACCACATTATGAACATTGTGTATATGTCCGACTCCAGAAAATCGATATGAGCTGCTCGCCCGATAAAGCTGTTCATGTTCTTACCATAGGCGGAGGTGTCAAAGTTGACATCGCATCGCATGAATATTCGATTGTCGGAGGAAGGAGCTCGTATCTGATCCAAGCAATTATTGAGCATCTCGAGGAACACCCTTCCCTTTTTTGAGTTGTCTACTGAGGACGCCGGGCACGGTTCAATCCTCGCAGAATGGTACGGGATATATCCATCCTGAAACACATTAATTAATCATTTAGTCGAGAAATAACACTGAACCATGCATAAGCATTTCTTGTAATGCAAGCATGAGTCTGTCGCCATCACAATGACTAAATTTGACAAGACCGTTAATATTGCGCAAATAGATTTAGGGAAAAGTACATGCAACTATCCCCCAACTATACGACATTTCCACTTAATTACACTCAACTAAGATTTGAGTCATTCAGCTACACCTAAGTTTCATAAAAAAAGACGAAAATGCTCTTGGGTAAAAATCTAATTTTCAGAGTAATTTAAATCTAAAATTAGATGTTTAGACCTTTAGGTCCGAAAATTAGATCAAAGATAAATTTAGACTTTTCACTTCAAAACTTAACATTTTCCATGCAAGAACTTAACATATGAAAATTTATGAAACTTGGATGTAGCTGAATGATCCAAATCTTAGTTGGGACTTGAGTGTAGCTAAAGTGGAAATAACGTATAGTTGGGATAATTATCTGTACTTTTCCCATAGATTTATGATACTAGGAATTAAACATCAAGAATTTTGGGGAAAATACTGTCTGCATTTATTTTTAAAATAAATAAACCAACAAAGTCTAGAAGAATACCTGGGGAGAAGATAACAGGATTATATGTCTGAAATTCTCTAAAGTATTTTGCTGCAAGAAAAGAAAAACTTTATCAGAATTCATCGAAAGGGCTTTGCAATTAGAATTATCAGCCACGTTGTTTGAAAAAACTGCTTCAATTATAATTATCGTTACTTGGCAATGTCTATTTACCTATAACTGATTTTATCCAAAAACATTCTCCTTTATACACAAACAAACAAGAAACCAAAATGCTCTCAGTTTTGAGAAACAGACACCAATAGTGTAAAGTAACTCAAGGCTGGTTCCTCGGTGTTAAGGTGCATATATACATCTGTTTTGCTGGCACGTGACAACTTTTTTGCAATTTGTAGGGCAAGAAAAAAGACAACCCATAAGTACTCCCTCCTAAACAGTATCCATCGAATAATAATTACTCAGTACCTTACAGAGTTTGTACAAGAAAGTATTTCGGAGATCTGGATCATCGGTGAATGTGAGTTGATGAATGCACGGAGTGTTCTTGAGCTTCTTTAAAAGCCATAGACCAGAGTTAAAAAGAGAATTTGAACTATAAAGATACCCCAAATGTGGACCAGATATAGAAACATATGTATACAGGTATCTAAGGAATGGTTGCATGATTGGCTCTGCAAAAACAAGGTGTGGATTTACCATTAAATAATAAACTAATAATAATATACCTTGGCAGCCAGCAATATGAGTACGAACCTGATAATGCTGCTCTTATTATGACATTCCCAATAGAATGCCCGACAAAACTAAGCTTGATTTCCCTTATAAACCCTAATATTGGAACTCGATCCAGTTGCTTTTTAAAGAAAGATACTACTTCTTGAGCCAGTCTTAGTCCCATTTCTCTAAAGTCTCCGGATGTTTTGCCTTCATTTGCCTCTGACATGAGAAATTCTATTCTGGGATCCACCAAAAGCCACTGATTCCGAACAAGTCGTAGATCCAGATGATTTCCCTGTTTTTTTAAGGGGTTGTGAGTGATTTACTGTCTATACTATTAACACTAACATGCAGCAGAAAAGCAAAATACATGTAAAAGGGCCTTATACTGTGCAGATTAAACATTCAACTTATCTATCATTTCTATATGTATAGTACACCTTGCACATCTCCATGACTATTGTTAGATATAATAAAGCATTATACTTTGAGGACGCCTATTCCAAAAAAAGAAAGAAAGAAAAACATTTTTGTAACAAGGAACAAATCATTGTATAGCAGAATTGACACAGCACTCATGTCCATCCCTGACTAAGTTCTAACCAAACTCACTGTCATTTACTACTGAACTGTGTTTGCAGAGTCGCACTAGAAACAAATATACAGAAAAAAGGAACCATGCAGTTCATAAACTTTGCTGTCTACAACAAGAGGGGCAAATGGTGGAGAAACAATTTCTACTATTATAAATTTCTAATGCACTAATCCAGATGGTGAAAAGAGGTGACAGCAATCTACTTTATCCCTGAGTCAAGTTATATTGAAAAAATATAATACTTAATCACAGGGACAAGATTTATTTTAATCTTAAAACAACTAATTCTGTACATTAAGTAAACTAATAGAAAATGTTTCCTCGAGCTGGCAAAACCAAATAATTAACAGAACTAAGCAAGCTGGCAAATATACAAGAATCTAAGTTTTGGAAAAGCAGAACTTACCTGAAACCCGTGCACAAAGACGACAATCTTCAGAACACGACCTTTTTGAAGCTGAATAGTGTCATTTTGCTTAGTTACAGCTCCAGAAACTAAAAGTGGATCTTTCAAGAGGTCAAAGTATATCTTATCGCTGGTAGTACATTGAGGTGAATTCACGACTTGTTCAACAATTACAACAGGAATGCGCAGCGGATCTCCAAATATATGCATGTCCTGAACTGACCTATTGTTAATCTGTAAGGGAGAACTAATGTTAGATTCATGAGAAAAGAAGATAAATACAGCACAGCACTACATTCTAGAGAGATAACTAACTAACCCTCATTTGTGCAATGCTTCGCCGATGAAGTTCAGCACGCATAACTGCAATTTGGGCCGGCTGTACAGAATAAAACACAAAGAAAATCCATATTTAGAGACTACATAGCAAAGAATATACTTATACTAGTCGCTGCAAGTGCAAGCCATGGACATCATTGCATACAGATATAATAAAATAGGCAAGATAACTTACATCATCGATTAACTTCTGCATGCTCGAAGCTCTCATAGGGACACTATTGGGAGACTCCTTAGCACCACTACTTATAAAATGATGCGGCATCTCAGCTTTAGTGTAAATCATCCATATAGACCATTCAGCTATCCGATCCTTCGCCCATACATCACGCAGAAATTCAAGTATCCTCATACTGTTAACCCTGAAAAGTAAAAAAAAAGTCTGTTTATGATTCAACAGAAACAATTTAAGAATTTTGTCTATAGGTTCAACTTTGTTATACTGCTTATTCTGTACATAAATGTAGGTTCATTTCAAACGAGAAACAGTGAGACCAAAAACCCCTAGTGAAACTCTATTGTCAGAATGAGTTTGTAGGGCTTACATACTTTCAAACTGTCAGGATAAATGCCTACTTTTGCAGACCAGTCAAAATAGAATATTTCACTTACATGCATTCACAAAATGTACAGTAAAGTTGTACAATATAGCTTAACCCTAACGTTTTGAATTGATAGCACTGCAATACTTGAGGAAATCCGATCACGAAACTTTAGTAGTCATGAGCCCATGGGTTTTATGCTTTATTAGTTTGGTCCAATAGTTATAGACCTGTTTCAATTTAATCATGACCATAACCACCCTATCCAACCGAAGATAACATCATAAGACAAAGTAAAACTTCACTAAGCTTGAATAAAAAGTTGACCTTTTACTTTCCCCTAACCTTTTTTGGTTGGTATATAACCCCTTACTTCTTTGGTTAACAAACAACAATTAGTAATAGTAGACTGCTACTACTAATAACAACAATAGTTATAATAACGATACAGTGTAAAGGGCATAGATCCCTGCTTAAGATAGAAGGGAAGCAGAAAGTTGTAAAAATAATCATATCCTTAACAGTTTAGAAATAAGTGTATAAAAGTTCAGCAAAAAGGTTCAATCACTACTACTATAACCATAAACTAAGGAATACTAATTGCTATGTATAAATTTCAATAATCTCAGAAGTTTATTTGGGCCTAAAGAGAGCTTGTCTGTAGCAATAAGTTAATAACTTTCAAAAGGTCGGGTAGGTATATTATATATACACACAATAGGCACAAGTTACAAATTTAACTGTATTACAATAAAGGTAGGGGATGTCTGAAAACGGTTGCAAGCCTAACACTATCAGAGCAAAATAGAACCTGTGGAGCTGCAGGAAAAATGACCATAAATATAGTCCTTGGTTGCCCAGCGAATGTAAGGACTTCATAAAATCATCCCTAGATAACGACCATAACGATATATCACTTCCAAACTTTTCAGTACCATTCGATTTCTGTTCAACAATACAATGAAATATTTACTAAACAGAAAAGTATTAGAATAAGTGAGCTGATAAAACAAAATACAAAATGAAGTTCTAGGCAACGAAGTAAAGCAAGGACCTCAACGCCATTTGGCTTTCCTGGTCCTGGAATATCAGCAGCACCCAGACCAGCTTGCATAAAAGAAGGAAACTCCATGCCTTGTATTTTGGATACAATATGAGCCATGTCGGTAACTAGGTCAGTTGCTTTGCTGAGAGTTTCTAGCTCTTCAAGTAGAATATCACGGGCGATTAATAATCCCTTAAGTAATTTGATGTCATTTTCATCTACAGATTCCACTAGCTCCAGTGTCTGGTAAAATACCAAGTTTTACTATCATCGCACGAAAAACATGCAAGAAACAATGCAAAAAAAACAATATAATAAAATGAGTTTTATTCTACTAGCTATGTTGGCTGGTGAAGTATGAGTACTGTTGATTTTAATGGGTTTAATGCTGTTTCCTGAAGTACTTGTTGGATTGCCAACAAGTCGATGAAAAAATGCGGTAGTGTTTGTGAGCCACCAAATGGGCAACAAAATTATCCAAACAGCATTAAACCCATTAAAATCAACAGTACTCATACTTCAGGAAACAGCATTAAACCCATTAAAATCCGGGGTAGAGTGAAGAATTGAGATGACAAGTGGCTAACATGATAGATCCATTGATATGTGTAAGGTTTTGCATGCACTCGAAAGACATAGTAGCATTGCTCAATTTTTAAGACCAGTCAAATACATTAAAACTATATTCTATTTCCCATACTACAATGCCCCCACATTAGATGACCCAAAATCTCAAACACAAGAAGCCTTACATCTAGCTACCAGGGTTGATTTCAAATTTTCTTTCTTCAGTCATCCTTATCTGCAACTATTTTACCTTTAAATTTTACATAAATGGGCTAAATATATTGGATCAAACTCCACAACTAAAAGGTTAACCTTGTAACTTGTTAGTTGGCCATGGCCCTAGCCTTTATATATAACTTTCTTTTCATATTCTTTCAATGTGGCCATGGCCCTAGTCTTCCACACACGGGCTTTCTTCAACATTCCTAAGCCCAAGCCATGCCTATACTTAATTTCCTTATGGATCATCCTATATTTGCTTAAGAATTAGTGCCAACTAGAATGTCAAACATAGATCTGATTTAGTAAAAAGCATAACTCGAACAGCAAAGTTCCAGACAAATAACTGTAACCTGCAGGCTTCTAGCCCAACGGTTGGAAGCCAAGGACCCTGCCCTGGCCCTGAGGTCCTCGGACATACCAGGAATAATCAATTTTGTAGGTCATCTTATCATACACATATTGCATTATGTGCAATCAGCAGAGGATGTTTTTTAAACTGTACAGCAAATACTTGGATCACAAGCACATTGGAAGTTAATATGACCAAGTTATTGTGCAGATCTCATGTTGCAGAAATTAACAGGGGAGAAACCCAAGCAAGTCTCAGGATGCAGCTAGTATAGACACAATGTTTTTGTACCAGCACTCACGCTCTCTAAGGCTTGAGCCAACAAGTGTTGGATTTAAATTCAAAGCTAATGAATGTATCAAGATTTGAATTGAAAATCTTGCTTATACAAAACCAAGCTCTTCTGCCACTTGACCCAACTTATATTGGTTAGCATAGACAAAATGTTGATATGCATGCAGTGTATTAGATAAACCCATTTATCATGAAGAAAATGAGTCATGGATCATAAGCATGCAGGACTTTCTCAAACACATAAAACACAGAAGCATGATGAGTGCTGACCAAGCATCTGGTAAGGGTTTCAGTAAAAGAAGATCCAATGTCTAAAGGCATACTTGATTCAATGCACTGGATCTTTTACCAGGAACACCTTCAAGGGCACAATAAGCACTGAAATTATTCAACTGGGAAAGTTAAACTAACAAATCAACATTGCATAAATAGTTGGTAAATAATTTATAGAAATGGGCTATGCAAAAAAGATTAGAAAGAGAAAGACTATTCTCAAATCATGGGAAATGATATTTGGGCCAGGTTACATATTTTGGAAATCATCTTCTATGACAAACCTGGGTACCTTCGATGGTGGAGCTGTAGATTTCAGATGAGTAACATGGACAGATGAATCGATAAGTACTGAATGGAATGCATCAAAATGTACAGGGCAATAGGAATGCAATCCCATAAGAGCTTTAGGTGGAAGTCGAAATTCATGAACAGCAACAGAGCAAGAATCCAGAATCGCCTGCAAGTGAGACCTGCACATGTCACATCACAACAAGCACATGGTCTAAAATGGCATTCAGATAGACTATAGATATTAAACATTTAGATGTAACTCTTCTCTTAACAGGCGTCAAGTAGAAATGCACATCATTATTTTTTGCACTTACGTTTTCTCTGATATAGGAGCACACATAAGCTCAAATTTAATAATAACAGCAGATGAGGATGAAGCCTGCAAATAACATGCCATATTAATTTTCTGTGATATCAATAAATGTTAAAAACCAAATAAGTGTCTGTGCGTTCACGCATAATATAAATAGCCCATTAAACAGCCACAAAAGAGTTCAGCAACAACAAGAAGTTAGATAAGGAAAATACAACCGATATCTATATAGAACAGAAAAGTATTATCAGCATTTTCTCTTTTCCATATAAGTTTGAGTTTGAGCTGTTTAAATGCTGAGTTTATTGCTCAACTTTGGCTTGGGAGAGCAGTAATAATCTTCTCTGTGAACTTTTGATGGGAGAAAACATTTCTAACTAATCATATTGCTTTGTAGAAACTTTGGTGCCAACGTAGATATCTGAACCTGAACAGATATCCTTTTACAATTGAATGGCTTCTTACCGGCTGCAGAATAGCAAATGGAGACTCCAGTCTTACATGAGCAAGCCAACTGCATTGCAAGATTTCCTTTGGGAGACTATTTGCTACTACAAGTCTTATTTCAACCCATAATTTTCTCCCTATATCATCTTCTTCATCGTATAAACCTCACTAGTCCTCAGAAAGCAGTATCCTCCATTTCCTTGGTATAAAGCTTCATTGTATAAACACAGAGAGAAAGTAACCCCATGTTTCAACAAGAAAGCATAAAAGAAATCACAGTTCCGTGATAGACAAAAAATTGCCTTGTCTATTTGATGCTTCCCTCTTCTAATGGAAGGAACAGTCGTCAGAGCCAGTTCAATAGCCTATATAGTTCCAACAAGTTGTCTGAACAGTTAGATAACCTAAATCGCATAAAATGAATCGCCATAAACCATGGTTAATAACGCTTGTATGAAATCTGAACTTCTATGTTAGTTAAGCCTCAAATCCTAATCTAGAACAGCAACATATCAATATAAATATAGTTTCTTGTTTGTGGATAGGAGCTCAGGGTCTATTTTCATTGTTCAACACTTAAGAACTCATAATCTAGATTAATTGCAGTGTTATAAACATTATAATTAGTTTTATTTGTATTTTGAATTTTAATTAATATAAAAGTCCAAGGGGCACAATGCAGAAAGTAAACGCATTATGAAAATAAACAAAACATTCTGAATCAATAATCTAAAGTTTAAATGTTATATTTGTAAAATGTAACCAGTGAGTCATTGTACAGCAATGATCTTATAGCTTCACTTTAAAAGTTCAATTCATGTCAATAATTGGTAGTCTATACTGCACGCATATAAATACATTACAGTATTATAGTAGAAATTAACACTATCACGCGCAATAGTTATAGATGTCTTTCAAAATGATGTATAACTCACCTCAACAAATAAATAAATTATAATTCAAAAGATGACTCTAATGTTTCATGAAACAAACCACAATTTGATAACCATGTGAAAGACACATAATATCTTGATGGAGAGATCAACCTCATAAGTATCGGACGAAAGGTTGAAAGTAACCATGATAGATAGAAGGGCATTCTGCCTTGCATATTTGATCCAAAATGGCTGTGTTGAGAAACTGTTTTCTTCATCGTTAATCCTCCACACCACATCAGAAGCCAGATCAGAAGCTGCAGTTTAGCACAACAGGATTCTATGCATTATGGATAGGTTGAAATATTACTCACTTATTATATACCCTAGCAGCAATATAAACACGCTATAAATATCAAAATCATAGAGTATCTAAAAATATGGTACACAGCTACTAGAATGTTCCAAGGGGCCTATATCATCGCATAATCCAAACAATAGGATTTTTTATAAAAACAATTTGCACTTTCATTTTTTTTTCGGGATCCCCATTGGAGATACTCTAATGAAATGCATTTTATAGACAACAATGTTTATACATAATTGTCATCTTGAAAATTAATAAACAAACACTAAACTACGTGATACTCAGCTCAAAACTATTTTAAGAAGAAAAAAATCAGTTTGATTTATTTAAGAGTAAAAGGCAAAATAATAAGATATTAAGGATATTTTGCCAATAAATCTTCAGTTAAGTATCAATTTTTTCCTCAACTTATAGGATACTCACTTCTATACACACACTTATATCAGATATAAATTCATACATACATAATTAATTATTTTTATTTATATATCTGTTCATAAGAAACTCCAGAAAACATGCATACAGAGTGGTGTCTGTCTTTAGATTCTTTTGGAGTTACCATGTAGACACCAAGCATCCATATCAAGAAAACAGTACTTGTGTTCCCATGAACATAATCATAGGCAGCAAATACTTGCACATGATTTCCCCATGAACCTCAGATAGATTCTTTACTAGAAATGGAACAGGGAATTTCATAATTTTACAACATATAAGAAGAAAATGCCCAATACAATTGCAGCAAAATACCTTCATACTGAACAACTCTTGCCGGAGTTCCTAGAGAAGTATTTTCATCATCTTCACGTCTCAATGTTATTTTAATTTGATACCATCTAAAGCATAAAAAGCAAAAGTTCATAATTGTATTCATTAAAGAAGAAACAGGAAGAAGTTTACATAAAACACATAATTAAAATGCACATACCCTTGCTGAAAAAGATCGAGATTGTGGAACCTATGGAGGTATATGGATATCTCATGTACAGTGTCAATCATTGACACCCGTCTAACCCTATTTGCATGTTGCCTTACATCAGTCAGTGGTTTTGATGATGAATGTTTACCATAAGAGGTAAGCCATCCTGGAAGCCGAATCATATGTAGCCCACAAACTTTGAAATTTTCATTCCCAATTGGTCAGCAAAAATTGCCCGTCAGTCCTTGAAGCAAGAGATATGTCTGTATGTGTGTGAAGGATTAAATAATATCCTTTGGAAAATCGGGCCAAGAATTCGTAAGGAACTAAAAGCATAGCATAAGAATAGTAAAACTGGGTTCATCAAATCCTGGAGAGGAAAAAAGACCCAAACAAACGAAAAGATTCAAAGATGAAAGACATTGCAGATTCCCCCAATAACTATCATTGGCTTTTTTGCATGTTTCAACAAACAATGCCGTCCTTAGAAAAAACTCCAGTTACTACCCAAAACATTTTCTACCATTCCAGTCCATAACATTTTTCTCATGAATCGTGAAGTCCGTCCTTTGTGCTATACACACCTAACTCAGCTGATACAGTGAGATCCATTCTATATAAAAAACCATAACCACACTATCACCTTCAAAGTCAAAGTCAAATCCTTGAATGAAGAGTTACAACAAACTTCCTAAATAAGGCCACGCTGATATCAAAACCGCACAGTCATTGGTCAACTGATGTTACAACAAAACCAAACAGTTAATGCTTAATACCTAACTGAGTACACACAAAAAAAAGTAAATTTAGATCAAACCATGCACAATTTAGAGTGTTCTTCATAGGTAAAGAGACACAAACAAACAACAGATGACTGCATTTCTCCTAAACCCATTGCAGGGTATACTCAATAGTCAGTTCATGTAGCTCTTTACCAAACAATAAGTTACTTCAAAGAAGAAGAAGAAGAAACAACAGCATTGACTTCACTCAGAACCCAATCAAGAAAACGGCCAAATTTACCCCAAAAAAAACTATCACCTTCAAATTTTAAATCCTACTTTACCCAAAAATCAATTTCAAGCACAACCCAGAAAAACCCAGAAACAAAGCAAAATCCGGCAAGCTGAATATACCCCCAAAACCGAACACCACAGAGCTAACAGTGACAGTAACATCAATGGCTCAACTGTGAAAACAACAAACCTCAGTTGCAGAAAATCTGGTAAATGCAGTGCGATTGATGAAGATTGGATCTGCTTCTTCTAGTTCGATGCTTGTGCTCGGTAGGGTTTTGGAGCTCGAGAGAGAGGATTTGGATTCAACAGAAAAATCAAAAAGTGATCTTTGATGATTGAGATTTACGATTTCATTCCTCTTTCTTAATAATCTTTAATGATGGCAAGTAATTGTAATTAACTAATTACCAGTAATCGTAGATGAAACGCTGTCGTTTTGGACTGGTTGGTGATCGTGAAACGGCGGACCCGGAAATGGTCGGTAAAAGCGAAACTGTATCGGGCTCCCGCCTTTTTTATCTGGGCCGTACTGTGAAGCCCAACTATCGATGCAAGGCCCAATTTAGTCTACTGATTAAGTTCAGAGGCCCTTAATTTAGATGATGATATGTGGGGAGTGTTCAAAAATAACCGAATGGACCCGAAAAGAGTTGATTTGATTTGGTTCAAAATTGAATTGAACTGAAATTTATCGGTTTGTTTTCGATTTATAAAATCTGAACCGATAGAGAATCGAACTAAACTAAAAACTGATCGATTTGGACACGTTGCTCATTTGAAGTTATCATTCCTTATCAACCGAGTAAAAATATTGGGTCAACTAATAAGTAAAAAACAGCCCAAAATGTGTGAATTTCATGAAATTTGGTTCAAAATAAATTCAACCCAAAATCGATGATCAAATCATAAGTTAAAGCGGTCTAAGGTGTGAGATTTTCATGAAATTCGGTTCATACAAAATTAAACCAAATCAAATTAAAACTCGAAATGTTTAAGAATCTAATCCAACCAGATTTCGTCGGTTTGGTTTTAATTTTTAATTTTTTAAAATTAAATTGACCGATTCAATTTAAAATCAAACCAAACCATAAACAGCCCTAGTTTATACCAATAACTCAAACCCGATGGGATTTAAGCGTCTCCGCCTATATATTCTTACATAATGATTGATATTTTTTTCTATATATTTGTCTGATTAAATGGAGATTATTAATATTTTACATCTCATTCTACTTTATAAGTGTGTTTAATTGTTGAATTCGTGAAATCTTTTCACAGGGTCACTTATTTCTAAGATTACGATGATCATCGTATATACTATATGAAAGTTGTTCATGTCTGAATGAATTTTGTTATAACAATCATAATGACTGGTTGAACACTCGTCCAGATACATTCTAATTTTTGTGTAGAACAAAATTCATTAACGGAAGAAATTGACTGGAACAAGTAGAATGTGAAATATACTTTATTATCCAGAGCAATTGTTTTTTTTTAAAACGATTATTTATAAAATAAATAATAATAAACTGATTTAGTATTATTAAAATCAGTTTTTATTTCTTTCATAAAACAGTTTATTTTTTAAAGCAAGTTTAAAATTTACTCTTAAATCTTTTAAAAATAATGATATTTTTGTCCTTTCTAAAAAAAACTTAACGGAGTGTGACTTTAGTGGACTTAAGTAGGTTCATAGTTAGCATTTGTAATTCTAGAATATAAGCAAGACTCTACAAACTTACGAGAATTCACGTGAGATTATCCTGGAAATTATATACACAAAAGAACAATAATAATCCAAAATCAAGAAAACATGTCAATTGAAGAGTGGTCCAACTAAATAGCCCTTGAAATCATAAAGAAAAATGAAGTCTGTCTCATGTGGAATTGTGGAGTGTAGCTCTAGCCTGGTAGGCCTGATTTGGTTTGGGGCTCGAGGTTCACTTGTGACCTCAAATCTTGAGGACCCCATAACCCTTTACAGTTACAGACCTTAAGAGTTAGGACCATTTTTGTCCTATGCTTCAAGATCAGACCCATAACACAACATGATATATGCTTGATAAGATCCTCTGGTTGCATATGATTTGTTTGCTATTTGGTTATAGAAATAGCTTTCATTTGGCATAGTTGGGTCTGCAATAGTTTTGGTATCCACTTGGCATTAATTTCGTTTGTCACGAGTTATCGACCAGACGTGCGTATGTCGCTGATAACGTCAACGTGACAATATTAAAAAAAATAACGTGTGAATGAAATAAGGCGATGAACTAATTATTGCGTATATTAAATAATGATGTATGTCGTTATTATCGTTATGGGGCTAACGATGTCGGAAGCTTTGAGATCATTCAATTGAGTAATGTGTACACTACTAATACATCAATCATGCTTAAACAGTGTCGCAAGTCATATTTCATGATTGTGAGATTGACAAAATCTGCGACATACCGAAAATTCGTCTTTGGTCAAATAAAATATTTGGTACAATTAATTTGTGCCAACAAAAATTTATGTCGGAGAATTTATATTTAATGTGTATGATTGATAACTTACGTTTTGGTACTCAACTTGTTAATCAATGAAAAGAACATGAAGATAAATACCCAAAACTATATGGTTGGGAAAATTTAATGGTTACATAGATGAAGAAAATTATGGAAATATGTGTACGTGCCCATTAGTTTATTTTTCTCTGCATAATAAACACATATATTGGTTTTTGTGACTCCATTGAAGAAGACTTGGCCAATGTGAGTCCATGAATTGAAGATAGAGTAGCACTATAGGGTCTATAATGTCATTTTCTTGGACTATATTATATGTTATAATTTAATTTCTTTTGACACTTCTTGCTTGAATTCAGACAAACTTGTCACATATATATATATATTTATTAGTTCGCAAATATAAGTTTTCTATTTTTAGTCACTAACCTTACTTATTTTTCACTCTTATTTTAAATATTGACCTGATATCTTTAACATTTAGTTTAATGTACTAGAATTTTAGGTTATCGTGCTCAAAATTACATGTATTGTGCTTAGCGAAACATGTTTATCGTTACATCGATGTACTAAGGATTTCTCCTCACACATGACTCGAGTTGAGTGAGGATAAATATGTAATATTGTTAATGGCTTTAGGCTTAGTCATTTAAAATCTTGGTTTTTATTTATTTATTTTGCAAATAACGGTCCATTTTCTTTACCAAGAAAATAAAGTCTAGCATGGACTGATCTGTTGACTTTTCGTATCTTATTTTATACTACATAAATGCAGTTATAATGTGCAACTGCCAAATCAATTATAATATTTTGTTAACATGCGATTGTGTTATTATTATATTTATTTATTTTTATATATATTCAAACTTTAATAAATAATAATAAATTATCGTTAAATTTTTTAATTTTTTTTAAGTTTTATAATATATCCAGAGATTTATTAAAAAATAATTTTTATTTAAATTTTAGGATCGTCTTATCAAATTTTGTTTTTTTGCGTGGATAATGAGCCGTTACATAAGTAGACTGATTTCTAATTTTGTGGACAACCTTCTCTCCTTAGAAAATTTGATCCATTAAAAATAAATAATTTAAGATATAATAATATTTAATGTCTAAAACCAAGTAATAATATATGTCTTTCTTACTCAAATTTTGACATGTCATTATCCAGAAACAAATTTATGTACAAATTATAAGAATACCTAGTCTGAAAAGAAAATTTAAAATTATATTATGTCTCACATTCTCAAAATGCCCTTTTGTTTGTTCACCATCAACTCATTTTTACATGCAATCTTATGAAATAAAATGAAATAAAATTTTATATCTAGAAAACAGTTGAAAATTATAATATAATAGTATAAACATTGAATCACACACGTTAATATAATAATTTAATCACAAATAACTGCAACATAAGTATTGAAACCTGGATATATCTTTATAGTAGAGACTTTTTTCCCTTAAAATGCCAAATTCTTCTATTTTTAATAAATTCACATAATTATTAATTTGAAGGTCCACATAAGTGCACAAAACTTGGTAAAAGTTGGGTACATGCACTAGGGACGAATATGAACATATGAGTAATTATTATTATTATTATTATTATTATTATAACAATAAGTTTAGGCAATGCATGAATAAAATGTGTTTGTCAAAATGTCCCCAAATAATATCGATACAAAATTTAGAATTGTCTCTTTTCCCAAAAAGATCCAATGCATTAAATTGAGGCTTGCTTGCGTGACCATTTTAGGCTCGTCCACGCACACACCACACAGTACTCGACCTCTTGGACTCATGAGACGAGACAAGTAATGCTTGCTTAATTAGAGGACAATTAAAGACCGACTATATTCAAACCGCTTCACTTCTCTTTCACGTGCACATCAGATTATGAACGTTTTTAGATGTGTGGATCAAATCCAAAAAATAAAATAATTTTGGGTTTTAAGTGGGGATCGTGGGCCGAACTTTAATTCTTTAATTGACATCAGGAAAAACTCTCGTTCACCTATGTGATTGTGAAATTTTACACAAAAATTTAAAATATTTGTTGTGTGATGATATAAAAGAAAAATCTTGTTGACAAGCTTCTATGGCAACATTCCATGTTTTGGGTTTTAATTAGGGACCTTAATTGATTTTGTTAAGCCTAAGAATATATATACACACCCGGTTACATGCATCTAAATAGGAAATAGTATATTCTGTATTAATTTATATTTAATGATCATCATGTACATGAGGAAACAAATACAATAAAGAAATAAATATAACAGGCAAGAAATCACATTAACCCATCTCACCAACAATCAATGCCTATCAATGATTCAGCTCCATCACTAACCCATAATTTAATTATTAATTAATCCCAATTTTGTAACCTCTTTTCTAATTATAACTCTCAAGCTTCACCTCCCCTTTTAATACCCCTCTTTCTCACTACTCACAAGTCACAACCCCAAAACCATCCCTCTCCCTCTCTCCAAATCTCTCTTGTCTCTTTAATCACACACTCCTTCACCAATATTTCACTAAACTCTCCTTCCATAGCCAAGAACCAGAGGAGCACAACATGGTTGGTGGTAGCTTAGAGGTTGAGCAGCAGTATGAGGAGGGTGGTGCCAACAAGGACTTTGATGATGATGGCAAACCAAGAAGAACAGGTACATACAATTTCTTTCTATCAGCTATCAGCAATCAGCAATTAAAACGATTATATTAAAGAAACGCAAAAGAGTCGATTCCCAGGTCCTAAAGAAAAGGGCTGCATTGTATATATGCTTCCTTGCCATCGTTTTTTTTTTTATATTTTGACGCTGAGACTACAGATATCGGGTTTTGCAGGGACGTGGGTGACTGCAAGTGCACACATCATCACAGCAGTGATAGGGTCAGGCGTGTTGTCACTGGCATGGGCAATAGCACAGCTTGGGTGGATAGCAGGACCTCCAGTGCTACTCATATTTGCCATCATCACATACTTCACATCAACTCTCCTAGCAGATTGCTACAGAGCTCCTGACCCTGTCACAGGGAAGAGGAACTACACATACATGGATGTTGTCAAATCTCACTTGGGTAATTAATTAATTGATTAATTAATGGGTTAAACCAACTTGTACCCATTAATGCTCTCCTAATTACCAACCACACAAGCATGTCAGTTTTTTTTCTCTCCATAACTTGTGCAGGGTGGGTGATGGTTCCAAGAAATTGACTTCTATTCTCCCCCTTTTCCCAATGCAATCCAATTAATTCCCATTTCTGTTTCCGTTTTCAAAATTGGCCTATCTTAAAAGCTCAACTTTTCTGTATTAATGACATACTATAAACCCGTCGGTCGGTTTACTGTCGAGAGATTCAGCGTTCGAATCTTAATAAAGAATCCACGTTATGGGTTTTTAAGTATTGGCATGTCGATTGAAAAAATAGTTACTTTGTATTAATTACAATGTGCCTAGAGATTCAGCGTTTGAATCTTAATAAAGAATTTACGATATGGGTTTTCTAGTTAAGCATGTTTACAATGTGTCTAGAGATTCAGTATTCGAATCCTATTATTTTTTTGATAAGAAAATGTTATATGATTGATTTAAACACATTTTGCAGGGGGGAGGAAAGTTCAGCTATGTGGGCTAGCTCAGTATGCAAATCTTGTTGGAATCACAATTGGCTACACAATCACTGCATCTATAAGCATGGTGTAAGTAATTTGGTTTCATGATCTTTAAGGTGATACAAAAATGGTGAAGATGGTCATTCTGATTTGAATGTCTTTGTTTTGTTTTGTTGCATGTGTGTCTGTATGTATGTCTGTAT
Organism: Geranium rotundifolium; assembly: GCA_963920655.1. NCBI lineage: Eukaryota > Viridiplantae > Streptophyta > Magnoliopsida > Geraniales > Geraniaceae > Geranium > Geranium rotundifolium. Next base: position 37,296,329 of record OY987315.1, read on the forward strand.
GAGTTGTCAGTGCTGTGAAGAGGTCAAATTGCTTCCACAAGCACGGCCATGGCGCAGAGTGCAATGTCTCAAACTATCCATACATGGTCATATTTGCCTGCCTTCAGCTTGTCCTCAGCCAAATACCCGACTTTGCCAATCTCTCGTTCCTCTCGATCATCGCTGCTGTCATGTCTTTCGCTTACGCCTCCATAGGGCTCGGACTCTCTGTGGCCAAAGTCATTAGTAAGAAGACAATGTCACACGCAATTTGGTAATGTGGTTTGGTTCTTGAGGATGTCGTTTAATCTGATTAATTGTTGCTTGTAGGCGGGCCTGATGGACCGACAAGCGCTACGGGAACACAGATTGGAGTGCACGTCACATCCTCGCAGAAGGTTTGGAGGACGTTCCAAGCCATCGGGGACATTGCCTTTGCCTACGCCTTCTCCACCGTGCTCGTTGAGATTCAGGCAAGCTATAGCCAGTCATACCCTTTTCGGTTTTACTCGAGTTTGTGCATATATTATTCAGAATTGTCATTTCTTGAGTGTATAGTTGGTAGATAGATATATTTAGACACGTGACGCCTTGAAGTTTAGGTGAGGTCTAATATAAAGGGCTTTTTGAGGAGTGATCAGAACTAATTAGATAAGTCGGAGATTTTTAGAACACTGGTTAGGTCTGAAGAAATGTGACAGTGCTGAACAGTTCACTCCAAAACCTCAAGGAAGTGTAACATAGTCCACATTTACATGGGATTATGCTAATCTGATCTTGAATGTGTCTGATCTAAACATGGAACATGGGTGTTGTTTTGGCCTAGCTTTGAGTCTGAGGTCCAAAATTAGTGGGGACCAGATTGGTCAATTAGGTGATATAGATTGGTTAGTTCTCTGATCATGTGTGCCTAATATGGCGACAAGGACTCGACGACAAGGACTTGTAGGGTCACAGAGACTTGGGTCAACACCAGGTGAAGGTACATGTGTGCATGAGGTTCAAGAACCTTCACAACTCATAAGTATGGTCTATTCTGATAAGCTTTGGTGTGATTTCTTATGGACCATCCATTGTCTCTGAGTTTTTGGCCACTCAATGTGTGTTATGGCATTTTCTAGGGATTGTGAGAGTGAAACGCTCTACTTTGTACTTTAGTTTTGATTCTTCTATCTCTTTTTCTGGTCGATTATTGTCTTATCACAAGACTGTAGGGCTGCTCAAAAGCCGACTGGAACCAGAAATGCTGAAATCGGAAGAAATTGGTTTTGTCTCGGTTATGAAATTCAAGAACCGGGAAAAAATCGGTTCTTTTCCAGTTCGATTTATGTAAAGTCGCGGTTAACTGATTAAACAGGAGATGATGATTTAATACACCATACGTGGCTTGATATCAACCATTGATCTCCACAAATCGACGTCCACCTGTAGCAACAAACAAAACCGGTTTGGTTTGACTTGGTTTAGAGGCCCAATTTTTATTCACAACCGTTTCTTTTTAAAAGGAAATTGGCCAATGAAACTGGTATGTAGTTTCTATTCATGAAATTAGAAACCAAATTGACCGGTCCGATTTGGGATTCTGGTTCTGGTTAAACGGCTTTGAGCAGCCCTACAAGATTTGTGACATCCTAAAGCTGTGGTGTCACTTCAAATCTTAAATTTGAGTCTAAGTGAAGTGTGAAATGAAACTGCAGGACACAATAGGATCGAGCAAGCCTGAAAACAAACAGATGAAGAGGGCAAGCGGCATTGGGGTCTTTGTCACCACCATTTTCTACGTCCTCTGTGGTTGTGTCGGCTATGCTGCATTTGGAAATGATGCACCAGGCAATTTCTTGACAGGGTTCGGGTTTTACGAGCCCTTTTGGCTCATCGACTTTGCCAACATCTGCATAGCCATCCATCTCATCGGTGCCTACCAGGTAACCTATACTCAACGCGCTCACCTAAAACAGGAACGCCTACAAAAAAAATATGCCCTATAATATATGACACTTTTGTACAATGCTGCAGTGCTGTTTGTTAATAACAAAAATGTGCTATGTCGTTTACATTTTTTCCTAACTTTGTATGTGGTATGCAGGTCTTTGCGCAGCCATTGTTCGGGTTTGTGGAGAAGAATTGCAACAAGCGCTGGCCGGAGAGCGAGTTCATAACGACAGAGTACCCTGTAAGAATCCCGGGATGCGGGGTTCTCAACTTCAACCTCTTCAGGCTGGTGTGGCGTACGGTTTATGTGATCGTGACAGCCCTGATCGCGATGATCTTCCCCTTCTTCAACGGGTTCTTGGGGCTCATCGGGGCTGGATCGTTCTACCCGCTGACCGTCTACTTCCCCATCGAGATGTACATCACGAGGACGAAAATGCCAAAGTACTCCATGACATGGATATGGTTGAAGGTACTGAACTGGGTTTGCTTGCTCGTGTCGATAGTCGCGGCTGTCGGGTCGATCCAGGGGCTCTACACCGATGTCAAGGCCTACAAGCCCTTTCAAAACGGGAAGGAGTAGGGGAAAAAATTGAGCAAGTGATGTTTATGTTAATGTGATTTGAAATAAAGATTGTGATGCTTTGTGTTGGTATTGTTGTATTTGATGTTAAGGTTAAAAATAGATTTACAAAGACTAGGATTCCCCAAACCAATCTCTTGTAATGAAAAAAAATGATGGCCGGGCGGGCCTGATCACGGGTCGTTGATAGACCTTATCGGGCGGCCTCTGAGAGGTGGATTCCTCCTCCGGTGGGTGGATCGAGGTTGGCGTGGATCGAGGTTGGGCATTTTTTACCCAAAACTAAAACTGAACTGGGATTTATACCAAAGAACCGAGAATCGTAGGTATCATATAAGATTTGGGTCTAAAAGTTGAGAATCAAATCAATTCGGTTCGGTTCTGATTTTGAGAGTATAAAACTGCTAATTAATCGGTTCAGAACCAAATCAGTTTTTGGGGTTTTAATTATTATTTTTTGTATATGTTTTTGCCTAAAAAAATTTTAATTGTGTATAATTTTTACCATAAATTGAAAAATATATGAATATCACATTAATTGGGTATAATTGGGCAGAACTATACCAAAGAACCGGAACTTTAATCTCACACGTAATCATTCAACTTGGTGTAATTAGGTAGAATCGGGAACCTGACCGTAGAATCGCGCCCAGAACCAGATCGATACCCACTTACCGGGTCAAGATTTGGGTCTCCAAAATAGAGAACTGATTGATTCGGTTCGGTTCTGACCGGTTCGGTCTGGTTTTAAAACCATGCCCAGCCCTAGTTTTCTTTCTTTCAATATTTTCACTGTTCTAATTGTATTTAAGGGTAATTACATATCAGTATATCCACTCAAACCTCGTCTTAGAATCACTCACTCAAAATTAAGAACTTTTTCTCAGAGATTTCGGCTAGTGACAAGGGGCTTCAGTGAATCCTTCATAGATCATTGATGGGCACTTGCTAGTGCTGCAGTGATCAACAACCACAAATCCTTGTGGTTGAGGGAAAGATATTTCCTCAGAGCCAATGATGGAGACAATGTTGTTGCTCTTGTCCCCTTAGTTTAGATAAATAATCTAACATTATTTATAGTTTGACAGAGACACTCATGGTGGGAGTTTTTAATTTTGAGCTTAGCTTAGTTATATTATATAATTACTTAATGTTTCGTACATTCAATAATTAGCAATCACATCACTACCTAATTAGCTTTATGACATGAAAACACTAACCCCAACTACTCATTAATCACTGTGCCATTAATAATTAGCTCCAAGAAAGCTCTTCAATACCTTCAAATCTTCAATATGTATGTGTAATTTGTGTTACACATTTTTTTTTTGTTGTAAATTTTAAAGCTAACAACTTGTTCTTTGTTCCCACTGTGTTGGAGTATATATTATTGTTGGTCCAACACACGAATAATAACATAGTGTGAATTAAATTAATAGTGGGTGTTGTTGGGTCAACACGTCAAGGAAATAGGCACCAATCGTCCCTCGTCCAAAAAAAAAAAAAAATTTCTTGTGCACAACATGTGAAACATATGAGACATTTTTTATATACTTGGTGTGAATCACTTGAATTGTGTATATGAAATTAATTAATTACTATATCCGATTAAAATTATTGCCTTTTTTAAAAATATTTATTTATTTATATTAAAAAGACCGAGAATAAACTTTTCAAATTGAAAGGAGTAAACTCAAAATATTACACGATAAGAGGACAATGAGATTGGAAACGAATAAGCATGATAAAAAGAAAATAAAGATAAGTAATTTCAAGAGCGACGTTGCATTTCCGGCTTGAAGAAGCTGAGTGATTGAATGACAACATCTTCATTGTCCCTAATGCGATACCAATTGATTTGAAAAATCCTCAAGTTTTTCCGACATTCTCTTTGAAAGCTGAAATATTTAAAGGTCCAAAGGAACCAGAGATACTGATGGCTTTCGATCGGTTTTTATGGGAGAGAACATAAATTATTGGGTTTGTAGAAAAAATAAATTAATATTTGAGTGTATCAATAAGTTTTAGGAAATCTATAAGTCTATACGCACAATTAACAGAAGATTTTAACAGATAGATGTGACGTTCGTCAACATATCAACTACTAAATGATTGATTATGCGTCAATTAATATCCTTCATTAGGGACCAAATCGGTTACGAGTATGATGCATCAACTATTTATGGTGGTCCAGTTTCTAATAATTTGGATGAAATCAAGTCAAGTAGGTGATCGACTAGAGCATCACCGCCAATGAGGAGGTGAGTTTTTTAAAGAAAATTTTACATGACCCATCTTAACTATACACGAATTTCACTTAACCTTCTTAAATTCAAAATAAACTTCTAGAGTCCCTTAAGTTTGAAAAAGTTTCACTTTACCATTTTTCGTTGTTTTTTTTGAAAATTTTGTTAACTTTTTGTGAAATGAAAAAAATACCCTTACATTAAAAAAAATAAAATGATTTTTGAACTTTTTCAATTTTTTTTACGATAAAAAGATTAAATATTTTGGGATTCATTTAAAAAAAAACTATAAAAAAGATGTTTAAAAATCATTTGATTTTTTTTATAAAATAACTTTTAAAAAATATTTTTACTACAAACAAAATTTTATTATTTATTTTTACAACGAAAAAATTAGGAAATAACTTCAAAACCAATTTTACATATTTATTTTAATTTTTTTAATACAATAGTATTTTCGCAATTTCACAAAAAATTAACAAAATTAAAAAAAGTTAACAGAAAAGAGTAAAGTAAATCATTCCGCAAGTTAATTTTGAGTTCAAAAATTTAAGTGAAACTCGTGTATCGTTAAGAAGCGTCATGAGAAATTTTCCCATGATCGACAAAGTACCAAAAAATTTTCTAAATTTTTTAATAATTACTTATCGATATTGTTAATCGTATTGTACAATCTATCTTCGAAGACATTTCCTATGAACTCCCATCTATATTCAGACAACAAAATTTAGTATACTTGGGACAAAGAATGTAAATAATAGTGTTAGAGATCTTAAATCATATATATTACATCCAAATCCAATAATAATAATAGTGGACATGGATGATTCAAAACTTTATGATTAGTTTTGGTTTCGTTCTCGATATATCGCAAGTGACAATGAAAGATAAGAGAAAGAGACAAAGGGTCGATAATTATTAATGGAGACATCAAATCTCATGACGTTTCCTCTGTATGTGGATGTCAGACAGCATTGTTTATATGGTCATCTATAAAACATTCTTTTAAAGTAATGAATTAACATGTTGGATTGTGACAAGCCAATTCCATGATTATCACTTCCTAGGTATTTTGACATTATACAAATTAAAAATAAATTATGAAGGCTTCCACTGGCGCAAGTGGTTCAGCTCGTCTCGGTTGTGGCCCCGGCCATGATTCGAGCTCGAGAGGTGTTTTGTGGGGTTTTTGGTGGGTTAGTAGTATAGGATGAGTGGGTTAGGTACATAGGTTGAGCCCGAGTCTGTGAGGGGTAGAGACTAGTTAGGTGGTGTTGGGCCAAAATGTGACGTGATAACGTCGCACAATGATTTCCACGTGCAAGTGCACACGGGTCGCAAGTAATAATATTTATATGATTCGGTAAGATACCGAGTCGGTCCACAGGGATTAATATGAGGTTTGCGACTAGTTAATAAAAGTGTTTGCAATTATGACAATGATACTAGCGCGTGGTAATGATAACGTATGATTCAAACGCCTAGGGTGCTAAACAATCATCAAGTGAATAAGTTCAAGAGATAAGCAAGCTACTGATTACACGGTTGGTCGAGCCTATGTCTTAAATACCGACCTCGCCTTTCGGTAATGAGGTTGGCCTAATCCCGAGTGTTCCCGTGCCCTTTCGGTATTGAGAAAACTCGAGATCGCATACAATCGACAATAAACGGCTAAGGGTTAATAGAAGGTGCCAAGACACGGTCTTGAGCCTTCAACCCTCGGTGGTTGCTAAGTCCGGGTTCTAATCCTTCCCTTTCGGTATCGGATAGAACAACTCAATCATATATTGTAAAACGTCACTTAAACAACACATGCATTCAAACAACAATCCACACAACACATTTGTTCATCAATAAATCGCTAATCTCATTAAACGTTACATTCACATTATATATTGTCTAGCACCCATGGCTAAGGGGTTTAGCCCATAACCATGGTGCTCAAGCTTAGCATCAACATGGTGGTTACACTAATACACATGAAGAACATGAAGAACATAAGATAAAAGGATAGGAAATGCTCTTGGAATCCCGAGCAAGGTGTGTCTTCAATGCTCGATGAAGAACGGTGGAGCTAACGATGCCTTTGGTGTCGAGGAAGATGAAGAACGGTCGAGAAACCACGAAGAACACTCAAGAACGCTCGAAGAAATGGCTCAAAAGCTCCTTGGTTCGTTTTCTCTCTCTATGTTTCTTCCTCCTCTTCAAAAAGTGTCTCTACCCCTTTTATACTTTTCTGATTCTGAGGGAAGGCACGATCGTGGGCATAAAGGCACGATCGTGCCTCTGTATGGGTCACGATCGTGGCTTGGTCGCGTCATGATCGTGGCTTCTTCATGGTGGCGATCGTGACTCCTTCAGGCACGATCGTGGCTCGGGGTAGGTAAGATATTTTGAATCTCCTCGATCCTGTACCTGTGTAAAGCCACGATCGTGGGTTTTCGAGGGGCGATCGTGCCTCCCTGAGGCACGATCGTGACTCCCCCGTGACTGAGATCAGGGGAGCCCACTGTAAGTTGAATATATTTCGGCCATTTATTTCAAAGGGGGGCCACGATCGTGACTGGCTGAGTCACGATCGTGCCTAATGAGCCACGATCGTGCCTAATGGAGGCATGATCGTGACTTATGCTCTCTGCCCGGCTGTTTGGTCAACGCCCTTTGACTTTTTGCTCGGTGCCTCGTTTTTGGCCCTTTTTCCTCCCGAACCTGCGTACGCACCTCAAAACACCAAAAAGCATAAAATATGCACTCCCGGGCCTTACTCGGCCACTAACAGACGCAATTGCACCGAATTGTGAGGTTAAACGGTCTCGAAACGAGACCTTTTGACCCCACAACAGGTGGTGGCTCAATCACTCAAAAAAATAAATAATGATTAATAAAATAGTAAATTAATTTTTTAAGGTAAAAACGAATTTTATTGATTAAATAGTAACTACCCGACATCAAGCTGGACAGTTGAAGCTACAGATGGCGAGTGGGACAGACCCCTCAGTATAATATCATCTATTGTTAGTTAAGACAAACTTGGCAAATTCGTGAGCCATTTGATTACAAGCAAAGCAAATAAAAATACAAGTTCCGATATTAGATAGTACGCAACACTCTTCGCTAATGATTCTTCCAAAGTTGTTCAACTCAGCTCGTTTAACATCACGTAGAGCCACGACCTCCACCTCATACGAATGGAGAAACCGCGTGATCCCGCTGCAGAATACTTTAAACATGCATCCATGATAACCCCGGAGACCAATCGACTCGAACTAGTTAGCATCATGCAGAGCCACGGTTTCTACCCTCATACAGATGGAAAAATCATGTGATCTTGCTACAGACTGCCTTAAACCAATCAAACCTGCAATAAATATGAGAATCACGAATCTTTAAAAATTCAAGTCCTCCCAATTCATTGGGTGTATCAACCCATCGACGCCAGAAACCCTCAATTTCCTCCTAGTACCGATCTCAGGTGACGTATTGAAGTTTAAAAAAGCCAAAACCCTATAATTTTAATTTAGTAATAAAATATAACATAATATAATATAATATAATTTGAATTAAATTATATCATATTAATAGTTTGTTTCAATCTTGACTATTTATTGAAATGAATTCTTTTTCTTAAAGGAAAATAAAATTTTGTTAATTAAATAGCAACTAACCCGACATCAAGCCGGTCAGCTAAAGCTGCAATATATAAATTTTAACCCCACTTCTCATGTTCCCACTTACTATCTCAATATTCATGTTCCTTAACATGTTTTTAGGACCCATCACTTACAATCAAATCGTTTTAAACGTGTGTGCCAACTTCGGTAATTTATTTTAAAAACAGCCTTTATTTGTATGGTTTGGCGAGCATATATATATATATAGCTATCTTGAACATTTATCAACCCACTCATGGAATTTTAGGATTTGGACAATACATTAGTGTTACGAACCCTTGATTCTTGTAAGAATTAATATGAGAATTAAAGATATTTCTTGATTGAAAAGTTAATTTTTAAAGCCCCATAACTAACTTAACCTTGACACTTTAACTAATTATATTGATTTTAGGGGAAAATAACTAAACTATACCCAAATCCTCAATTTTATCATATGACATTGATTTATCCACAATTCTCAAAGACATCATGTTTATTAGGTTCTCTTTTTCAACTAGGTTGGAGATTTAAGATTAATGAAGAAGTTAAATCTAAGTCACTCATCTCTCCCTCTCTCCAAATTTCCAAGACAAAAAAAAAGCAGTACAATCGTTAAATCTGGCTCGACGATTTAAGTTTCGCCAAGCTCAATGATGTCAGAGACCCGTTATACAAAAATAGTGACGACACTACGTTGGCTGCTCTATGACCGGTTGTCATAATCCCACTCCATTTTTCTTCCATTGCCGGCCACAAATAAGGAATGTACCATGTATGTGATGTTCATACTCGATCTGAATTCTCATGATAAATGTTTGAATATTTTTATGTGTTCACTAGTCAATGAGCTAAAATAATTATGGTATCATAAAACTGTCATATGAGATTAGTACATGAATATCACTTTCTCGATGTGCGTTATTGCAATGTGAACTACTATTGACTTCTTAAGAATGAGAATGTCGAGGGATGTTTGTAAAAAAAGGTACAATACATTTCAATTTACATGGATTTTGTTGAAGGCTCACACATTCATTTGAAAATTCTTATCAAGTTATGTTAAGGGTCTTATCAAAGAATCATAAATTGCACAGAATGTCACATACATAGATGGTGCTTAAGGAGATAAAACATCACCAGCACTATATGAGTCTACATCTAAAATTTAGTGGAAAATATATTGATTGGTTGTGTTGGACGAGTACGCATATGTTGATTCTGAGAGCTGAAAGGCTCATAAAGTTAGACACGCTATTGATGTCAAGAATACAAAAAAAATGGACGTGACAACATTATAAGCATCGTACATGATAAAAGGGATACTAAATATGACACAAAGGCTCGCATAATCTTCTCGATCAAGTCATGCACACCTGGTTAGTTCGTTTCACATTAATGGTCCCCTTTTGGTTTTATTAAACCTTACATTTATCGCACATCTCGGTCTCGTATCGGCTAATGAGAGTCGTTTTTGTTCGGATTTACACAGTAGGTCCTTTTGATTTTCCACAGGTTTAAAAGGCGAAATCGTGATCTTTGGAGATTGGGAGCGCATTGCTTGCAGAAGAAGTCATCGGGAAATTCAAATTTAAAGTGTTGTCATGATAGGAGTTACGACCGTGACGACAATTATGCAAATGGGCATAATGCCACCACGACGCGAGCAACGATCGTCAAGAGTATCACAATCAAGGCACGACCATGACATTAGTGTGACAGTAAAGAACGAGAGCCACGATTGTAACCCAGAGCTGGCGTTGACTGTGACAAATGCGAGTTTGAATCGAAGGCACGATGGTGTAATGCAGTCGTGACACACTCTGTGTCAGGTTGCTAGTCACGATCGTGACACCATCGTAACACCGCCATTTCCTGCAGCTATAAAAGCAACAAATAATTGTTATTTGCTACTTAGCTTAACCTACTAGATAAATCTTGGTTTAAGAAATCACTACAAAAGTGGGGTTTGCTTAGGGCTTGATAATTTCATAGGAATCACGCGTTTGAAGATAATCCTTACCCTGAGTTTCCAGCCAAAGAATAGCAGTTTTAATGCCATCATGAACTGTTGACGATGTCGAAAGATAAGTCAACGACAAGGGATTGGGTTATTTTCAATGTTGAAAGGTGAACTTAATGTTTTACGACTTAGGGCAACAAAATAGCACAATTCATATCGTATTATCTCAAGTTTGTGGAATTAAGTCGAAGCAAACACCTGTGGTTACTCATCTCAACTTGTTAAAACTCACGTCCATTTCCCCAGATTGTGTGTCCATTTTGTTATTGTTATTGCTTGATCAAATTCATATTCATCGTCAAGAATTCGACAATTCTGAACTAAAAATTGAATTTGAAGTCTTTTACATTACAACACAAGCTATCTAGATCAAACCCTATTTCATTCTTGAGGAAAACGACCCAAATTTTAGTCGGATATTAAATATTGACGAACAACGATCACACCCTCTCTAACAATGGGCGACGCGGAAACGCGCCGCTTCACAAGTGTCAAGTTCCAATTGAGCGAAAGTGTGATCATTTTTTGTGTATGAAACACTCATTCAATCAAATATAAACTAATTCAATTATATATTTGTATAGACAACTTGGTGAATACAAGAAGAAAATGCACAACACGAGGTATTCATAATGTCGCATACTGCAACAATACCTCATGTATGAATCTTTCAACCTAACGTACCTTAGTCATGTTACTTTTTCTAGTGACGTCTCCACCTCATCCAGTATTTGCATTTAACTCATTACCTATTTCCTCTCGTATATAACTAACCAGTGTTGTGCAATGAGCTCACTTGACAATATCAGTGATATTTTTAAAATATCGTTAATGGCGTAAAGTTTGTATGTCTAAAGCTTGACTAAAAAAAGAAAGAATCAAAATTCTAGGTTCTTAGTTGTGCTCACATACGCTAAATTTCTAAAACTCGTTGTACTTATGTTTTGTTGGTACGACGAGAGGAAGTCAACAGAAGATCGCGGGTTCATATTAGCAAACGCATCAACAAATCGTTGCACAGAAAACTCTTTCAGCTTCGCCATAATGAAAAACAGGTGAAAAGTTGTAAACATCACGCTTACCCGTAACGAGAATCGTGTCATCGTATACGAGACCGATGAACCTTGCAAAAGATTACGTACATTTAAAAGTCTACAATCTCGTCGTTCCGAATGTGAGGCTGAACCATCGAGGTTCGATTAATATCATCAAGAAAAATACACACACAATATGGCATGTATGGAATTAATGTCAACGTAACGCGTTGGACTAATATTTAAATCAACAAACCATAACAACAACAACAAAAAGGGGAGTGAATCCAGCAAAGAGAGCATCAACAACAACACAATATTGCAAAACCAAAACCAAAACCAAAAACAAAAGCAAAAGCAAAAACAAAACAATCCTCACATCTATAAATACCCCCAAAACCTCTCTCTTTCCTTCTCCATTTCCACTGCCTCTCATTTTTCTTGCTCTCTCCTCCTATTTTCTCTCCCCCCAGAAATTGAAACCCCCAAAGGCCAAAACTGTTCTTCGCATTCTCCGCCCATTTCTGAGATCGTCCGTGCTTCTCTCTCCACTGCAATTTCAGGGTTCGTTCGGCTCAGCGATTTGGGTACATCATGAGGTTGACGATGGAGGTTCCGTTCGAGAACGAGGTGGGTATCGAGGAGAAGAAGGAAGAACAGAAAATAATGTCTCAATCTCAGCAGCAGAGCCACAAGTTTCAGGTGGACGTTGGGTTTCCTCCATCGACGACCAGAGCCGTCGTGGTTGGCTACGCCCTCACCTCCAAGAAGACGAGGAGCTTCTTGCAGCCCAAGCTCGAAGGTCTGGCCAGGTAAATTTCAAAACTTTCCAGAATCGAATATCTGGGTTTGATCTGGTTTGCTGATTTTTGGGAAACCCATTTGTCAGAATTGTATTGTGATGATTTTTGGCTGTAAATGGTGTATGGTAACGTTTATGAATTAATTGATGTGGTTTAGTGTTAGTGATTTGATTTTTTTTTTTGAAATTGATTGTGTAGAATCTTTGCTTATGGAGTTACCAAGTTGGGAGATACTAGCATATTTGTCCTTTTCCTTCATAGTCAGAGAAAATGATTTATAAGTTATTATAACTACAGATATTCTTCCTCAAATAAGTTAAAAGATTCATTTTTTTATCATTTCTGTATCTTGTTGAAAATGAATACAATTACTTGTGTGTCCGGACATGTATGGATTGTGCTGGTTAGGTTTTTATTGTCACTGTTTCTTTGATACTATGAAGCAGGGGATGGTACATGTCAACTATATTGGTACTTCTCGGGTACTTACCGGCTACTCCACCTGTTGGAACAGTGTTTACTTTTGTGGTAGGTTATGGCCTATGGGTCGCTTGGATATTCTGTCTAAAACAACAACAACAACAACTTAGCCTTTTTTAAAACAATTAGGATAGGCTTCATGAATCAAAAGCAGATCACATTAGGTCATTCGTATGGAAATGTTTTCTCCATTATCTGTGATTGATTACTAAGCCCTTGGTGATACCCTTACCTATTTATCATTACACCATAGAACCAGTGCATCCCGTCACTCTGTAGGGAATGCCCTAACAGTCTTCGTTTTATGGTTTATAGCATAAGCATGTGATATAGATTTTGCGTGGTTGTCACATACCTGCAGCAACTCTCCTCCTTATTCTGGTTTGGGACTGTTTAGAACACAATATTAAAAAAAAACTATCAGTTCAGGACCCAAAAGAATTTGATTATTTTTTTTCTTGGTAGAAGAACTTGAACTCTTGGAATTGTAGTCTGCAGAACAATATTGCTCTACAGGTCTATTTGCCAATTAAGCTTGTCATTACTTATTTACTTCCTTTTCCTCCTCGATGGATATGCCCTTTTCTCCTCTCTTCTGCTGTCTCTCGCATCCCTTAATCTCTATTTAAGGTCACATTCTCATCACACCTGTCCCACTTTCTTCAAATCAGTCTGAAAAAAAATCAGAATCTCATATATAAATAGAACTTTCAATACATCTCCACTTTGCAATTACAGGTATCCTCAAGTCTAATTCTATCTTAATCTATATTTTGATATTATTTTTTACGAATTTCAACCCTGCCAAAAGCCTAGAAATCAAATGTAGTGTACCTGAGGCGAACATTTTGTCATTTTTGTTTGTTTAGTCCTTAGGACTTCACCCCGTACAAAGATTACATCATACAAAATGGGTTGAAAAATACATCATAGACCCGACGTGATCTGCCTACCCGACTTAAACCGTTCGATTATATGAAACCGGGTCGGTGTTCTAAAAATCCCCACCTAGGCCGCCTTGCCTGATTATTGGAACACTGCTTTTACTTGAGACACATTTAATTTTGGTGCTTGTGGTGCATTATAACATTTTTTATATACATAGCTTTGGTGTTTGATATATTTGGTTTCTAACATATTTAATTTTGTTTGATCATAGACACCCTCAGGTACCCTTAACATATATTTTGTTTTGGCTCCAATACTGATATGCTTGTCTTGTATGTGCATGGATGGAACAAAAGCATTTTAATAATTGTCATCATGCATGTCTATATGTTTTAATTTTTAAATTAATGTCTGCATAAGGAGTATAGCTGCAGCCACAACTGTTGTTGCATACATTTTATGGGGATAGTTGCAGGGTTATTTTTATATCTATACTTATCTTTAAATAGTTCTACTTGTAAGTATCTAATTGTCCTGAATGGTGCATTATGGTGCAGGAACAAAGGGATTGTATTTGTGGCAATTGATCATTGTAGGCCCCTTTCAGAACAAGGTCCTTTTCACATTGTATTGCATAAGGTTAGTTTATTTATGAAGATAGCAATCCATGCATTCACATTTTGGACATATTGCTTGTGCAATGTACATCTTTTGGTGGATGTAGCTTTTGTACTTTGCTTAAAATTTGTTCTCATTGCATTCTTATTTCCACTGCAGTTGTTAGGGAGGGAATGGCGCCAGATTCTTGAGGTTGGTTCACTTCCAGTTTATTGTTTCTTTTTGACCAAAATCTGGCCATGCTATAGAAATTGATTGATATACAACCACTAGCTTTGCACATACCTTTTACTGCTGATTTCATGGCTATAAATTAAATAAACAATGAGAGATTTGTGGGTAACCACTAACCAAATTTCCTAAGGCTTAGAACTCATTGTTGTGTAATATAATCTCCAGAGTGCTTGTTCTTTCCTCCTCTTATGAACCCATCACTTGATAGTTGAGGACGAGGTCTTAAGATTCCAGTGTGTGAGGATATATCTGCTTCCATGGCCATCCAGCTGAAATTTTCCGGTTTCCATAAGATTTATTTGCATGAGACTGCTAGATTCATTTAAACATGTTGATTTTTAGGGTACATAGTTAAGCCATTTATCAGCTGAATAGGAGATGATCATGTCCTAGGACTTGGGTTTGTGAATTTCATGCGATGCTCCTCCTTGGATACTACTAGCCTAAGGTATAAACTTATGGGCATGTCACAGCATAAGATAACAGATACAGGTTATAGACCTTAATTAAATAACACAATTCGTTGCCTGCCTTTGGATTGTTGTTGAACATTAGGTTTTTGATGTATACTTAGTTCTGTTACCTTCACCAGATGTATTTCAAGCCACTCATCTTTGTTGCAACAACCATGATGCTGGTTCCAACCTGACCTACCATGTTGCTCAAGCACATATTTTGCTGTATTGCTCTTTGCTAGTTCTCTGCTTTTCTCTCGATGCTAACTAATGCTACCATGTTTTTTTTCTTCTATATTTCATGCATACATTTTGTGTTACTCATTATGTTGGTTCTGCATTGTTGAAAGATCGTGTCATGACGTATAAGCTGTTCTTAGATGTGATACCATGGTAATATTTTGGTTAATGCTAATACAGTCTGAAGTTTTCTCTTTTTTTGCTAAACTGCAGTTCCCTTCAAAATCATTTCAATATTAGTGTACCGGTATTGAGTTTTATTTCACGCATAGTTAACTTGCTAAGAAAGAAAGTGAGCACTCTTTTTTGGACATCCAAATCACGGAAGTAGGACACACATTGTGTGAATGTGTTCTCTGTTATTGAAACATAATTGTTAAAGTGAATGGCAAGGTTATAATGGTTTCTTTACTATGGTAATAATATCAATAATCTTTTGAAAAATTATGTTGTACCATTCAATTGTGCCCTGTTAGTGAAAATGTATGGTTATAAATATGCTGTGGCCTTTGATATTTATTCGTTCTTGTAGTATCAAAATTGATCATTATGATTATCATATTAAACTTCTTCCATATAGCCTTACCCCTATGTGTTTATTTATTTATTTTAGGATTACCGGCAAACCCATCCAGAAGTCACTGTTCTTGATCCACCAGATGCCATACAACATTTACGCAATCGCCAATCTATGCTTCAGGGTGTTGCTGATCTGAAATTGTCCACCTGTTATGGTAACATGTTTGTTCTGTTTGATACATTAGATTTATAGTTTTGTCTGAGTAACTAAAAGAACAGCGGTAGCTAGGCACATTACTTTTTCTGATGCTGACAAGGAGTCATTTGACTGAACCATCCAGGGGAAGTTGGTGTTCCCAAGCAACTAGTTATTAAGAAAGATGCATCATCCATTCCTGATGCAGTTAGCAACGCTGGGTTGGTTCTACCCCTTGGTATGATGTGTTCTGGCCTTCAGCATTTATTTTAACTCTTGCTGCAACTTTATCATGGAATAATAAATACAATTGAGATGCTGTATTCGAATTCGAATTCAAAAGCAAAAGAGTGTCTTGTCTTAGAAATTAATCTATTTATGTTTTGGTTTATGTATTTTTGTCATTCCCTTGAAAATAGTTTTGACCCTTGTTTTTCAGTTGCAAAGCCTTTGGTTGCCGATGGAAGTGCTAAGTCACATGCACTGTCTCTCGCTTATGATCAGTACTCTCTTAAAAAGCTCGAACCACCTCTCGTTCTTCAGGAGTTTGTTAACCATGGTATGGATATCAAAGTATATGCTAGTAATTTATCGTGCTTGTGGTTGTTTAAGAATGACTAACCCATGATAATATGGTTGTAGGAGGCGTTCTGTTCAAGGTTTATATTGTTGGGGAAGCCATAAAGGTGGTCAGACGTTTCTCTTTACCAGATGTTAGTAGGCGGGAGGTTGCGAAAACCGCTGGTGTCTTCAGTTTTCCACGGGTTTCCTGTGCTGCTGCTTCTGCGGATGATGCAGATCTGGATCCTTCTATTGCTGGTAAGTTCTTTCCAATTTTCTTGCTGTGCTGATTAACAGTATAGGGCTCTGCGCTTTGGTGTACTGGGTTTGGGTTTGGCATGCTTAACTGAAACTGTTCGTGATGGGTGGTTAAATTTTGAGGCGTTGTGCACTCATGTGTCATCTATTTTCTTGTAGTACATATGAGGCCATAGGCTTTCATTTCAATATTGGCTGGCTCTAATATTCTCATTTTGTCATCATCAGAGCTTCCTCCACGACCTTTACTTGAGAGGCTAGCAAAGGAACTTCGCCGCCGACTGGTACTATACCCTTTTCTGGTTCTGCTGCACGAATAGTCTAATGTGTTATATTTGACTCATATGCTGAGTATATATTGTTTGTCATGTGCAGGGTCTTCGATTGTTCAATTTAGATATTATCCGCGAACACGGATCACCAAACCGGTTCTATGTCATTGACATCAATTACTTTCCTGGTAAGTGAAACTGCCACTGTACATCAGTTGACCTGCATTTCGAGTTGCTTTTGTTTGCAACATTGAAATCACTTTATGGGATATTATGAAGTTGGAGGATATAATCGGCCTGAAATACAATTGCAGGTTATGGGAAAATGCCAGGATATGAACACATATTTACAGATTTCCTGTTGAGCCTGGTATGAAGGTGAGTACCGTGACTGTGAGCAAGTGATGAAGATGGCTGGCCAAATAGAAAAATTGATATAGCCTTTGAAAGACACGGTCCGTCTTCTGCTTGCTCGGTCATATCATCTGTGGCAGTCTATTCCTGGTAGCAACCTGCAGAACAAGTCGACGAAGATTTGAAACATCCAGAAGGGCCCTCCGATCCGATGGCACTTATGCGCTTCCTGGATGGTTGGGTTTGGTGTGTCCACCCATTTTGAAGAATCAACCACTCCCTCATGTGAAGGGCTTTCCTGGTTTCATTGGCAATTTTGGTGTTTTATTTATCTTATTTGTTTTGATACATTTTTAGTTCAACCCTGATATGGAGTTTATGTTGATGGGGATGATTAGTTTACATTTAATTGATTTCAAATTTAACATTTAGACTGTTTTAAAATTGTACTTCTTTTGATTTCCCAGTTCATTTAAGCTTTGTTCAATAGAGAATCCTAAAATAATTCATGTCATGCATAATAATTCATGCTTGGTCGTTTAATTTTTACACTTGGTGTGACCAATACAATACAGTTATTTTGCCAAGTACACAGAAAAGGGATAATTGCAGTTAAGCCCACCTAACGAAACATATTTTGCACATAAGAACACCCGACTTTTTTTAGCTTGTCAGCTCACCCAGAATTCTTATTTTCGTTCATTTATGTGCAAAACAAATTTTGTCGGGTGTACTTCTGTGCAATTATCCTGCTTCAATCTTCGGAATAGTGACTTGGTCATGCTATTCCCTTGCTATTCTTTGGGATTGCCCTTCTAACAAATCTTTATGCTCAATATGGCTGCTCTTGTCTTGTCTTTCACTTCCCTCTTCGTTCTCTCTGTCGTCTACGTCGATCAAATCTTCCTCCGCTTCCTCAGCTTCTTCCTCGTCATTCTCGTCCGTGTCCTCATCTCCGACCCCTCTCCCTTTATCCTCCGCTTCTTCGGCCTTACTCTCCTTTTCGTCATCAATGTCTTTCCTCCCCAGTTTGATGGTTCCACCACGCCCGCTCTCTTGCACCTTCATTGTTATCTTTGCAAACCTCTCCTCGTACTTATCGTGGGAGTGTATTGCTTGGTAAAGCAACCACACGCATATCGAAATCAACAAACATATCTGAATTACACGCTTCACCTTCAATCGCCTAGACCGCTGGTTTCTGCTAGACGATTGCTTCACCATGACGGATTGCTTCACCTCAACAACAATTGGTGGAGCCAATCTGTATAAAGTAAATGAATTAAAATAGCATCACTATCCAATTCAAATGCTTACCTAAGTCGTGATCCACAGATTCAATCACTTCAATTTATCCAGTTAAGGGAAACCTATAAGATTACAAGAGTTAATCTTTCTTTGAAGCAAAACCCATCTATGTACAAGATACAAAAATCATTCTCTAATTTGGTATTGTCTAAGGGTTTAATTAAACTAAATGAGTTTAAAATAATCCCAAGAATGATCTTCTTGAATTAGAGATCTACTGCATGCTTAACAATAACAAATTGGGAATCTCCAAGAACACAAATCTAGTTAACCAACCAAGAACCAGCCCCAGAACAAGATCTGCAGGTGAATGAATCTTATCATAAATTGCACAAAACCCACATGACAAATCAGAAAATGAACCCTAATTTTCTCATTCACAAAACCAATCATCAGTGATTTCCATTTGTACCCTCTTTTACATTGAAACCCAAAAACCTAAAAACAAAATGATTTCATCAGAAATTGCAACAGGACAAGAAGAGAGCATCAGGAAAATGCAATAACTGACTACAAACAATCAGATAAGCAAGTTCTTGTAAAGAAAAAACATGTTGATGTAGAATAATTGGAAGCAGAAGCTGAGTAAGGTACCAGAAAACCATACAAAATTGCCAGGAGTGGGCTCTAACTCAACAAGCTCAAGCCTTTCTTCATCAATGGAGTGGTGGGTAGTTTCTTGAGCAAGAAAGTTTTGTTTTTTTCCAAATAATCAAGAAGAAGCCAGAAAGGTAAAAGGAGAAGAGAGTGATGAAGCATGTCAAGGACACAGAGCCCACTGAGGTAGAGCAGAGAAGAAGATGGTATTGATGGTGTAGAGGTGCTCTGAGTGTAATTATCTCACTGTGACTGTCCTAACACTGATTGTGTCCTTTTCCTAAAGTTTCTTCTAAAGGATTTTAAAATTAAAATTAAAATGAGTCCATTTTTGTTTATGTAATTATGCAAGTGGACAATGATTATATTTTGTAATAAATAATAAATCTTTATTTTAAAAGGAAATGGGTAGTACATTATATTTATTTAAAATATAAACCAATTGTATTAGTATTAAAATTCGTTTTTCCTTAAAAAAATCCTTCATATATAATGTTTTTAAGTAGACATTCCTGATAAGATGGCGAAGAGGGTTTTATGGGTATATAGAATTTGATGTAATTTTTAAAAGAAAATTATATTTAATATTTCGTGAATGAAATTTGGCGACAATAATAAATGATTTGAGAAAACTTTATGCAAATTAGGGATACATTCTCCGGTCAATACAATACATGTACATGATAGGTAGGAGAAGAAGTGTTAATTTTTTATCCGTAACCTAGCTCGCCTGCCCACTCGCACTAGCCGGCAGCTTGTTGGGCCTCACCCGCAGGTTGCGGCCTGGGCTGCGAATGACGATTAAATATTTGTGTAAATAATAACATGTCTTGTACATATTTTCCTAGGCCAAATCCAGTTCTCATAATTATGTACATTTTGATCGTAAACATCTCTTTAATTCTACAACAACTTTTATAGGATTTATTCCTTAAATCGACCGAGGCGTTTTAGGACTGAAAAACTATACAAGTCAATAAATTAGAAGCCCAAGTCATCCATAGATAGGGTTCTATAAATATACTTGAATCAAAGTTGTAAATGTTGTACAACACTGTGGTGACGGACATGGGTCATGTCGGGGTCACGGCGCGCCATGACAATTTACACTTTTGTATTTAATATTTTGTAATATAAATTAATTTACATATGTAATAAAAAATACAAATTATAATATTTTCAACTTTTATTTCAAAATATTTAATTAAATTTGACAGAACCGGCTCAAATTAATCTAAAATCAATAAAAAATCGACTCGAAACCATCCAAACGCCACGACGTGACGTTCGTGTGGTTCTTAGAGTCATGACGGCCGCCCTTTACAACACCGACTAGAATAACAAACACTATATTGAGTTATGTTTTCACTACTAGAAAGTGATATTTAAGGAAACGAAAAGGAGAAAAATGAGAATTGAGAATCACGAGGAGCATTTGAGAGCATGTCGGTCTCTTTCGTTTCACGGACTCGATTTAGTTTACATAATAATAATATTGCATAGATATGATAAATATTATTTTTTTATCAATTTACTCGATTTATGCTAATATCCATATTTCCTTTAGAAAAAGGCAAATGTCAATTTGCATGGTATCATAATGTTTTTTTAGTATGTTTCTACTTGTTTTTTACTTGGGTTCGATCATGTGAATCATTATTAAATACAAGAATAAAACAAAGACTGAGGCTCAACCTTCAATTTTGTTTCTTGAAATGGATGTGAAAATATACGGTGAACAATATGTGATTTAAATGTGTTTGGATCGATTTAATTATAAATATGTAATCGTGAAAGTTTATTTTGTGATTAATCCCTAACCGGTCTCCATTCAAGTACCGCACTAAGCCTCGAACTCTGATGTAGGGAGCGAGTAGTTGAACCACCATATTAAAGCTCAAATAATAAAGTAAATATATATTATTGTTTGAATTTGGGCTTTGATTGTTTTAGAATAGTATCGTTAGGGCTGTGGGCTGGCCCGTCAAATTTTGAAACCAATTGTACCCGTAAACTCAGAGAGCACTGTTCGTGACAGGGCCGGCCTTGTTACAGATTTCACATGTGAGTACAGATCCACGTCAGAAGAGTACGGAACATCCACCCCACGAGACATGGCAGGGTTTGAACCCTGCCGGAGACCAGAATAGGAGCAAACCCGGACCACTTGCGACATGACCACTTCTATTCCTTTCCATTTTATTTATTTAATTGGGTGGCTTACTTATTCAAATTACATGTGAAAATATAATTATCTTAAGAGTATAATTGCAAATTAAACATTTTTAATGAGTCAATTATGTGTATTAGCATGCATATTAGGACATGTCATATGCATTGGTAGAAAAATTAAACATTATTATTGATCCATGTAGTGTTTCTTGGGTTGACTTTATGATTAAATAAATATAAATAGCACGTCGCCGCATGACAAATTTATCGGCAACTTATTCACAGCTTTGTTTATTTTCAAGGCTGTAGATGGCGTACGATGTCACGATGATGGACATGAAGTTTTAGGGCCATAGCGGGATCACGGTCGATTTTCATTTTTGTATTTTTAATTTTTTTAAAGTAAGTTAATTTACATATGTAATAAAAATACATATTACGCTGCAAGTTATAATATTTTCAATTTTTTTTAAAAGATTAAGTAGTTTGGACAGAACCGGTTCAAATTGATCTGGTTTCAGTTAAAATGAGTATAAAACCGGCTCAAATTGGCCAAACCGCCACGGCGTGGCGCCCGTGTGATTTTCATGAATACACCAAACATTTTGAGAGTGATTGTCATTTCGTACGACATCATCTCACTCATTACACAATCTCTCCCTGCTCTGTATTTTCCAGCGATCAAGCCCCCGGTAGCCACTAGTTCCTAGAGGTTTCATCGCATTAGTTTGCAAACTCGATTTGAGTTCCATACCCTCATCTTGAGTTTAAAATGGGTTTTAAAATAGAATTGGATAGATTTTTTAAATTGGTCTTCACCTATACTATATTTAATTTAGATAGCTTAATTTGCTTGAGTGAGAAGAGGAGAGAAACAATGCACAACTCATGGTGTATTATTAATTTATCATAAGGTCAGCAATGGTTTTATTTGAGACATTTTTAATTATTCCTAAACGACAATTAATACTTTTTAATGGATATGAACATGATGGCATGATTTGAATGGGAAAGTCAACTTGGAATTTTGTAACTTGGATTGATAAAATTCTAATATTCAAAAGGAGGTGAGCTCTTCAGTTGAGCCTAAAATTGATTCAACTCTTCTATTTTTCTCAATCTTGAACTGTTCAAACCCATAGTAATTTTGATTCCATAGATATTACTAGATTGGTTAATATTGCCATCTCGATAAACCGGTTATCGATTTGGTTAAGCGTCGGTCTTAGTGTCCGAGGGCTCGAAGAGGCCCCCGAGGCATGGTATTTGACGTTCGCGGTTCAGTGACCTGGTACGGATCTAATTGGGAGCGCCTACTGAATTAGAATTGTACGTTTTGATACTTCTTATTAGGGTTTACTCACTTGACGACTCTTACATTTCTTTTTTCGCTGATAAAAATTTCTCTCTTCTATCCGTAGACATAATACATTAAATTTTATTAAAATAATGTAGTAGCGGGCCTAGAGTAGTATTTAATTTGTTTTTTCTTACAAGAGGTCGGGCTCGAACCCTGGCTGTATATCAATCTTAACTATATATTCAACTCCACATTCAACTTTCTTGGGCAATAAGATTAAGAATGATGCATCACCTTACTTCATCTATGATGATGCTTTAAATTAATAAAATCTTGCACATATATAGCTGCACCATTTCTCCAGTGTTCCCTCAGAGTAGTTGACTATGGCTCAAATCTTAGCTGGTGCAGATGAGATAGAGTCTCTGAGGATCGAGCTGGCTGAACTGGGAAGGAGCTTCAGATCATCACTCCGGCGCAACTCGAGCTTACGCAGCAGCAATAACTCTGCATTGAGCTCGAGGCGCGACGATGCAGATGATGAATACAGCCTGCAGTGGGCTGCTATTGAGAGGCTGCCCACTTTTGAACGGCTCAGATCATCTTTGTTCGATCAAGAAGAGATTCTCGAAGGGGGTGATGGTAAAGGGAAAAGGGTAGTTGATGTCACCAAGCTTGGAGCTCCAGAACGGCGCATGTTCATCGAAAAGCTCATCAAGCACATAGACAATGACAACCTCAAACTGCTGCAGAAAATTAGAAAGAGAATGGACAGGTAAATTGCATATTGCATATTGCATACATTCTTTTTGGGAAAAATAGGAAGAAGGTGTTCTAATGGCAAAAATATACTGTTAACTTTGCATTCTGAAAAGTTCGCCGCACATTTTTGTCACTAACAAAGTCCACAACACCCTTATGCAAAAGTGTCATACTGTATGTTTTGCCAATTACTGTAAATGGTGGATTGATCCTCAACTTTTGATTCGCAGGATCGGCGTAAAGCTGCCTACTGTGGAGGTGAGATATGAAAATCTATGTGTTGAAGCAGAGTGTGAAATAGTTCATGGAAGGCCACTCCCTACCCTCTGGAATTCCTTCAGAGGCATGCTTTCTGTAAGTACTTTGAAATTTGGATCTTGATCAGTGAATAATTTTTTTTAAGATCTCAAAAAGTTGCAGGTTCTTGATTATTGTAAAAGACAATGATAACATGAGACTTGGTAGCTGCAGCATGTTTGTCTTCAAGGACATGAATCTAGCTGTGAGTTGTATTAAAATTCAACTTGACAATGTTGTTTCAGGGATTTGCAAAGCTACCAGGTTCAAGGTCAAGAGAAGCCAAGCTAAGCATCATCAATGATGTCAGTGGCAACATAAAGCCTGGAAGGTTTTTTATATTACTATTCTTTGTTTCAATCAACTTGGCTCAAATATGCATTATTTATTCATAGGCCGCCGTCGTGATTGCACATACAATCTGCAGATTTATATGCAGATTCAAGAACATTACAGTTGCTGAATAATACTATATTGAATAATGCAGGATGACACTTCTGCTCGGGCCGCCTGGATGCGGCAAGACCTCTCTTCTAAAGGCACTGTCAGGAAATTTGGACCACTCTCTCAAGGTTCATTATAGTAACTGACTCTACTTCATAGCTCTTACATAGATTGAAAATGGATGTAAAATTTATCCTTTTTGTGATAGGTTTCAGGGGAAGTATCTTACAATGGGTACAAGCTCGACGAGTTTGTGCCACAGAAGACTTCTGCTTATATAAGCCAATATGACCTTCACATTCCTGAGATGACTGTGAGAGAGACCCTCGATTTTTCAGCCCGCTGTCAGGGCGTTGGTAGCCGAGGAGGTATATTTCAACATTCCCCGTCGAGTTTTGGCTTCCAATACATTAGCAGTTGATGTCTTGGAAGCACAATAGCTTCTTGATTTTGATGACCATTATTTTTTATCTACTTAGAGATAATGAGGGAGGTCAATGAAAGGGAGAAGGAGGCAGGAATTGTTCCTGATCCAAACATAGACACTTACATGAAGGTACATTAGCATCTATCCGGCTTTTAAGTGGGTCGGGTCTGAACATGGTGTCAGAACTTGATCTACCTTCGACTGACACTATGATATGTTGATTCAACAGGCAATTTCTGTTGAAGGACTCGAGAGAACCCTTCAAACAGACTACATTTTGAAAGTAACTTTCTTCAACCGAGTTCAGATTACGCTTCGTTGTTGTAATTCCTGCTCGTGTTTCACAAATTAATGTTTGATGCTTCCCTGGGTTTCAGATCCTTGGACTTGATATCTGTTCTGATACACTGGTAGGAGATGCACTAAGAAGAGGTATTTCTGGTGGCCAGAAAAAGAGATTAACCACAGGTAGTGTAAAAGAAAGATTCACAAACTTATAAGATCATAAAATTCAATACTGATGCGGTGCAGTCAAGGAAGTCGGGTATGCAAAAACTAGAACACCCGAAGTTATCACGAAAGTGTCAGATTTGGACAAAAGACTAGTGTTTTCCGGACAAAAACTGCGGCCGAAATCTGTCGTACCTCATGGCATAGCCATGAATTTGACTTAGACTGCCGTTTCTGCACGGAAAACACTAGTCTTTTGTCCAAATCTGACATTTTTGCGATAACTTCGGGTGTTCTAGCTCCTGCATACCGACTTCCTCGACCGCACCGCATCAAATACACTTAGCTATACTGTTAGAATCCCAAATATCGAAAAGACTTGGATCATATTTTCAGAGTATAAAACTATAACTGGTCTTTCAACTATCAACTTTGAGTTGATATTTTAAAATGGCACCACTACCAGATGCAGTAGCTCGCAGATGACGGTTTAAAGAAGATCGTCGATTCCAATCCTCATATTATGCTTATGATTTCAATCTGCAGGGGAGATGATTATAGGGCCTACAAAAGCTCTGTTCATGGATGAAATAACAAATGGATTAGACAGTTCCACAGCCTTTCAGATAGTCTCATGTTTTCAGCAGCTGGTCCATATCACTGATGCCACTGTACTGGTTTCACTCCTCCAGCCAGCACCAGAAGCTTTCAATCTCTTTGATGATGTCATTTTAATGGCAGAGGGCAAGATCATATATCATGGACCCCGCGACAATGCCCTCGACTTCTTTGAAGACTGTGGCTTCAGGTGTCCGGAGAGGAAAGGAGTTGCTGATTTCCTTCAGGAGGTAACATTTTCATAAATTGCATTTTTCTAGTCATGATTCTTCAGAGCTTATAAACATTGTTTTTCTTGGAATCGGCGTCCTCATGCTGAAGTATCTGCCACTTCACTCACAACATTTACTTTAGAGCTTGTAGATATACTAAGGGAAAATGATTACGCAGCATCCTCATGCAAAAGTGTGATAGTATAAACGCCATTTTGTCATCTTCTCATGTACTAAGACCTTTTGGTTTTGCAGGTTATATCAAGAAAAGATCAAGCACAGTATTGGTACCGCCCCGAGCTTCCATACAGCTATGTCACAGTGGATATGCTGTGCAGCAAATTCAAGGCATCTTCTTTTGGGAAGAAGCTCGGCGAGGGTCTCTCGAAGCCATTTGATAAATCAAAGAGCCATAGGGATGCTATTTCCTTCGGTGTGTATTCTCTTTCGAAACGGGAACTGTTTAGAGCCTGCATGTCAAGGGAGCTTCTTCTCATGAGGAGGAACTCGTTCGTCTATGTATTCAAAACAGTTCAGGTTATGATGGATTCTCTTCAACCATTTCATTTCGATTCTGTTTCGAGGCCTGACATGATTGAGATGTTGTTTTTTGTGTTTGCAGCTTATAATCATTGCATTTGTGACCATGACTGTGTTTCTGAGGACTGAGATGGAGGTTGATGTGCTTCATGCAAATTACTACATGGGAGCTTTGTTCTATGCACTCATCATACTTCTGGTTGATGGCATTCCTGAGCTGTCCATGACCGTTGGGAGGCTTGCCGTGTTCTACAAGCAGAAGGAGCTGCGATTTTACCCGGCGTGGGCTTACGCGATCCCTGCTACTCTTTTGAAGGTTCCTCTTTCATTGCTGGAGTCTCTGGTTTGGACATGCCTCACTTATTATGTCATTGGATACAGCCCCGAGGCCGGGAGGTGAGAGACTTTTTTTATACTGAACTTTTACACGTGAGTCATAGCAGTAACCGGTGAAAATGTGATGCATTCTCAGGTTCTTCAGCCAGTTGGTTCTCTTCTTTGCTGTTCACTTGACATCAATATCAATGTTCCGTTTCATGGCGGCCTTCTTCCAGACCGTGGTTGCTTCCACTACCGCCGGAAGTTTTGCCATACTGATGGTCATGTTATTCGGCGGCTTCATTATCACACAACGTAAGTATTTCTGCATATATTAAGGCTGGAGTGAAGTGACAGATGTCTCATGTAATAAGCACGAGGTCACTGATTTTAATACTCATACCGACAGTACTGTTGTTTAGTTTATTACTAATAAGAAAATTAGTATTTATGCACGTAGTAAGTATGAGGTCATTGATTACAATCTCCGCGATCACTGTTTGTTTGTTGTAGCCTCTATGCCTGTTTGGTTAAAGTGGGCCTTCTGGGTTTCCCCTTTGACTTATGGGGAGATAGGCCTTTCGGTCAATGAGTTTCTTGCTCCGCGGTGGCAAAAGGTAAGTCAAGTCAATCGACCTGTATCTTTTTGACGTGAGACGCTAACAGTACTGACTCATCCCGCGATCTGTTCATATGCTTAGATGCAGGCTTCGAACGTTACCATAGGCCATCAAGTACTTGAGAGCCGCGGACTGAACTTTCCCGAACATCTCTATTGGGTATCACTCGGTGCCTTGTTCGGGTTCTCATTACTCTTCAACATTGGATTCACCCTATCCTTAACTTTCTTGAAACGTAAGCAAATGTTTCTTTACCATCCATGCTTATTTATTATTCATCAGTAAGCAAGATTTTATGTTTATGGATGCGAATTTCAATATCGATGCAGCTCCTGGATCATCCCGCGCCATCATTTCTCACGAAAAACTCTCTCTGAAGAAAGAAAGTGAAGGTTCCAACAATGGAACACCAAATGAAGAGAAGCCAAAGACCTCTCCAAAGACAGATACTGTAACCAACAAAGGTTGGTTCATTTTTAATACCATTTCACCTCAATTTACACACACAATCTTTAACACATTGTCTTGATTCACAGGCAAGATGGTTTTGCCCTTTACACCATTAACACTTGTGTTCCAAGATGTGCAATATTACATTGACACTCCAGCGGTAAACATTTTATATGTCGTTGCAAAACTGAGAGAATTTTTTTTTTTATCAGCAATAACCGCAGATGTGAAGATTGAAATGATCTTTAGCAGAACATTAACATCACTCTCACCTTTCTTCGCCCGACCAGGAGATGCTCGAGCGGGGCTTTCCTCACAAGAAGCTACAGCTTCTTTCTGGCATCACAGGCACGCTGAGGCCCGGGGTCCTCACAACGTTGATGGGGGTCAGCGGAGCTGGAAAAACAACTCTTCTCGATGTTCTTTCCGGGAGAAAAACGAGTGGCTACATTGAAGGAGACATCAAGATTGGAGGGTACCCTAAGGTTCAAGAAACCTTTGCCAGGATCTCAGGGTATTGCGAGCAAACCGACATCCATTCTCCACAGTTAACCATTGAAGAATCTGTCACTTTCTCTGCTTGGCTTCGTCTCGCTCCTCAGATTGACTCAAAAACTAAAGCTGTATGGCCACTTCTTTCTTGGTTTTAACCTTTTCTTATCAGCAATACTGTCGACATGAGTATTAGAATCATCAGCCTCGTGTTTATTACATGAGGTCTCTGCTACTTCACCCACATCCTTTTGTGTTGAAATTTGTGTGCAGCAATTTGTGAACGAGGTTTTGGAGACAATTGAGCTTGACGAGATCAGAGACTCTCTAGTTGGCATACCTGGTGTGAATGGCTTGTCGACCGAGCAGCGCAAACGTCTCACAATAGCTGTGGAGCTTGTTTCCAACCCTTCCATCATCTTTCTTGACGAACCCACTACAGGTTTGGATGCGAGAGCTGCTGCAATTGTGATGCGGGCGGTCAAGAATGTGGTTGACACCGGAAGGACACTCGTTTGCACGATTCACCAACCTAGCATTGACATATTCGAGTCATTCGACGAGGTGACACAAGTTATTTCAGTACTATAATATAAACAGTTCTAAATGCAAATGTGTCTCATATGTTTTTGTCACAGCTGATACTTCTGAAATCTGGTGGGGAAGTCATTTATTCCGGACCCTTGGGCAAGCATTCGAGCAAGATTATAGAATATTTTGAAGTAAGTTTGAAGAAAAACCGAGCATATACGCCTTTTTTGTTTATCAACCATAAACATGTGTGTGTGGGGATTGAAACTAGCGACCTCAGGTTTATTGCATTTACTTGTAGCTCTTATTTTGCGCGTGAATTTTTCAGGGTGTCTCGGGGGTCCCAAAGATTAGAAATAACTATAATCCGGCGACATGGATGTTAGATGTCACTTCGACTTCTGCAGAAGCTGAACTTGGTGTAGACTTTGCCCAAATATACAAGGAGTCAAGTTTATACAAGTGAGTTCAATTTTAAAGCCTATCAATATTATCTATAAATCTCGGGATGTCCACTTATCAGCCGCCTCAGCTTTGAGTTTTTAGGTGGATCAGACTTTAACTGTTGTTATTATGTTCAGGAGCAACCAAGAGGCTGCGACGCGGTTGAGTAGTCCGCTCCCCGGTTCAAGAGATTTGCATTTTCCAAGCCGGTTTTCGCAAAATGGTTGGGGGCAATTCAAATCTTGCCTATGGAAACAGCACTTGTCGTACTGGAGAAGTCCTTCGTACAACTTGATGCGAGTCTTGCATACCTTGGCGGCGTCGCTGATTTTCGGGGTACTATTCTGGGATCAAGGCAAGAAAATGTAAGTTCAAATCCAGAAAATGCACACATATGTATACATATGGTTGATGGTTAGTTAAATAACCTTAATTTTGATTCAACAAATGTCAGACACAACCAGCAGAGCTTGTTCAACGTATTTGGTTCAATGTACGGTGCTGTGATCTTCTTGGGCATAAACAACTGCTCGACTGTCTTGCCATACGTCGCGACAGAACGAACTGTAATGTATCGGGAAAGATTCGCCGGGATGTACTCTTCATGGGCTTATTCACTCGCACAAGTATAAACTTCTTCAATTAAAAGCTCAAACTGATGGATGAATGATCAATTATAGTTTTATACCCTGACATGATCCTGTGCGCAGGTGGCGGTTGAGATTCCATATCTATTTGTCCAAGCAGTTGAGTTCGTCGTTATCACTTACCCGATGATCGGATACTATGGATCCGCGTACAAGATTTTCTGGTATTTCTACACGATGTTCTCGTCGTTGCTCTACTTCAACTACCTCGGAATGATGCTGGTGTCCTTGACGCCAAACTTCATGATAGCCGCGATCCTCTCCTCCGTTTTCTACACCAACTTCAATTTGTTTGCTGGCTTTCTCATCCCGAGAACGGTAAGCTGTCAGCGTCTCACGTTGAAAAGATGTGTTTTATGTCACTGAAAGTGTTAGAGAATCACATCTGAAAGATGTGAATCTGTTCACCAACTTAAATAACAGTCTGGGCTTTCACCTATGAGTTTGGGTTTTGACATATTATCTTGAGCTTTTAGGTGGGTTAGGCTTCTTACAGAAAGTAACATATATATGTTTCTCGTTTTGGTTGCAGCAAATTCCTGGGTGGTGGATATGGTGTTATTATTTATGTCCGACGTCTTGGACACTCAACGGCATGCTGACATCTCAATACGGGGATGTACACAAGGAGATCACAGTGTTCGGGAGCCCGACGACGGTGTCTGGATTTCTGGAAGATTATTTCGGGTTTCATCACGATCGGTTATACATAGTTGGGATTATGACATTGGTGTTCCCAGTCGTATTTGCTTCTCTTTTTGCATATTTCATAGGGAAGCTTAACTTTCAGAGAAGGTAGATGTTGCATATACAGTGTTTGTGAAGGAAATATGAAATTTATGAATCCCATTGTGCTCATGCATGTGTAAATAGTTGTTTTAACATATTGTGCAAGTAAAATTGTATTGTTTTATCTACTTGAAGTCTTCTGGGATCAGTAAAAGCGTGCTAATACATATAAACGAAGTGGCATATCGAGAATGATTGCCACTTTGTAAGACATCACTTCACACATGGTACTATCACTTTACACGCCGTCTCCTCAGACAACCAGATTGCTGACATCTTCACAAAGCCTCTGAAATTCTGATCAGCTAGTCGTGCAAGATGCCACACACAATGTTACACAGGATGCTATAATGTTGTGTCTGACTTCTTGCGTAGATAATGCAGGACAGTAAATATAAAGCTATAAGTAATGACACAACAGATTGTTTACCCAATTCGGTGCAACGTCACCTACGTCTGGGGGCTCTCAGCCTAGTGGAAAGATTTCACTTATCAGTAATCCGTCAGAACATACAAGTACCTGTGATCACTCCTAGATCTATACTTTATGCTACGTCTTACAGTGCAATCTATCTCAGGGTCTCCCCCTGAATCCAAGAACGTCTTGATTCCACTCTTCGAGCAATCGCCTTGCTCTGTCGTCTTCAAGTCTTCTTCAAGCTTGGTGGTTGCGTGTAGTCAACACTCACGACTTCAGTAAACCCTCAATCACCTAACTCTCTATAGTTATGTGATACACAATATCCTAAGCTCAATCTGCAATTTCTCAGCCCGCAAACCTTCACGTCTAAGAATCTTGCAAATTGTTGCTAGGAAACAAATAAAGAACCACACAATTGCTAAGGGGGTAGCCTAAGCTTTTATAACAATCGTGGATAAGTACTAACCCTAATGGGTTTCCTCTTAAGCGCCGTCTTTCTTCTTTTCAGATTAGGAGTCGTTTTGCAATTTCCTAATCGTCTTCTTGCTTTTCTGCCGAATCTGCACTTTCCTGATTTCTGTCGATCAGGATGTTTGCCGAGACGCTGTCAACAATGTCACACAAGATGTCGTAGAAGATGCTTCGACATTCTTTGTAACATGTTCTTCAGTTCCTTTAAAAATCAGCCAATCTCTAAAACCGTCGTAACTACAATCTCCCCCTTTGGCTATTTTTAAGGACAACATTCTTCATCGTATTCTGCGTCGCATTCTGCATCGCATTAGTCGTCTCGTCGATCGGCAGTGTCGTCGCGCGTATCATCGCATCTTGCGTCTTCGCGTGTCTCTATCTTTCTTGTATCATTGCGCGCGCGATATACTTATACTTACTCCCCCTTGCTGGCTCAAAAAGAGCCAAAATTTAAACAAATATTGTAACAACTCCGGGAAATAATAAACCAACCATAACTCACACTTGCTCTCAATCATCTGTCGAGAGTAAGCGTGATACATTGTTCAACAAATATTACAAACATAAAATTGTTCAGTAGTTCAAGAGTCAGAAAGTTCATGAAATTTAAATAGAGCTGCTGTTGGAACTTGCAGTCTCTTCTTCTGTTGCTTCAATGGAGGCTTCTTGGGTAGCTTCTTCTGGATCATTAGGCAGAGAGGTTGTGTCATCATCTTCAGAGCCCAGAGGAGTCATGGATTTCAGCAGGTTGGCGCAATGTGATCGGCGCTGGGAGAGATGCTTCAGGGCTGTCTTCAAATTTACAATGTCCTCGTCAAGCACAACAATCTCTCGTTCAAGCATAACTGCATCCCTGCTGGTGGTCCTGGTTAGAGGGACGGCACTTGTGGCTCGACTGGTCTTTGCCTTGGCTTCTGGCCTGACAAGATCAGGAGCATGCTTCCCCTCAAACAACTTGTGGCTCACCACAATCAGTCCTCCTCTTTTTCCCACCTTATCCGATGTTTTCAACACTCCGGGGTGTTGATGTACAAGCAGTTCAGAGATAAGGGATGGAAAGGCAATGAGAATTTTCACAGCAAGTGATCTAGCATGGCAAATAAGATGATCAATCACAAATTGCCCAAAGTCAAGTTTAGATCCAGTACCTATTTGGTAGATCAGTATTGCCAGCTCAGGTTTGATAGATGATGCGTGGGTCGAGGGAGCCCAATTTGCTACTCCAATCCTGAAGAGAATGGAGTACTTGGAAGTAAGATCTGATGCTGCCACAGTGCCTTTGGTCGGCCAAGTTCTGCTTTTATCTCCGGTAATCTCGCGGAGGACTTTGTTTAGGTCGGGTGGTGGCATAGATCGAACCCTCTTCCTTCCCAGGAAGTCATTGATAATGTCAGAGGAGATGTTGAAGCGAATGCCTCTGACATATACCATCTCAAACTCCGGATCATCTGGAGTTCCAAACCCAGTAGGCAGATTTGCAATGAATTCTTTAACCAGGAGGGGATAGTGGTTACCAATGTTTGTGACGGTTCTCATCAATTCTGCCTTCTCCAGGAGCTGTACAATGGCCTCTAGTCCAAGCAGCTCCGATGACAGTGTCTTTTCTGGGTACGCCGTTCTTTGAAACACAAACTCCCACCTTTTTGCACCGTCTGCTGAGTGAAACGACACATTGTCGTAAGTGACACTCACGGTGTTCTTGGCCGTCTTCAGGGCCTTCTTCTTCTTCCCTTCCTTAGCAGGAACCTCTTCAACGTCATCATCAGTTGTTTCATCTATCAAACTCCTTGTCGAGATCTTCCCTTTTTCTTTGACATACAACTTTTTCTTTTTGTTGCTGTGACCTCCAGCATCCTTAACCTCCTTTCTTTTCCTTGTTTCTTTTAGTTTTCCAACCATAACAGCCAAACTTTCATTTTCTTCTAGAACTTTTTTCTTCAGGGACGACAGCACTATGTGTGCCGTCTCAGCAGCTTCTTCCGTGACATCTTCTCTGGCATCCAGAGGGTTTTCTTCTGTGTTGTTGGTGGTGGCATCCTTGTTCTTCTCAGCTTCTTCCAGATCGGTCTCTCCGTTTCTGGTTTCTTCTTTCTCTTCTTCTTCCTCGGCTTCTTCCGAGTCAGTGATTTCTTCGTCTACTACAACTTTTTTAGTGGCTTTCGGCATGACATATGTTCCTTCTTCTTCTCCTCCTTCTCCTTCAGCAATGCGTTCCAACCCATGACTGACCGGGGTCAGATCCTCCTTTTCTCCTTCCAGATTTATCAGTTCCTCTACCACACCTTCTTGAGGTGGGTCCTGGTTTTCCAGCAGTGATTCCAACAAATCACTGTTCCTAGAAGTATCGGCAGAGAAATCGTTACCTGGGATATTTGTTGGTGTTGGAACTACGATGATTTGCATGGAGGCTTCTCGACTTTCCTGGCCAAGATAAGTCTCCCTTTCTGGCCCAGTTAGGTCAGACATGGAGAATGCAGAGCTTCCGGTTCGAGACTTTTTGGGAACTCGAGTAAAGACTGGCATTGGGGCTTTCTCCGGTGAAGCATCCTTGGGGATTTCTTCTGACTGCTTCAGGGTTTTTGGCCCTTTAATTCGAACTCCATGCTTGTTCGTTTTCGCTTTGCTGCTCCTGGAGCCTTTTGCTTTAGCTTTCTTTGATTCGGAGGCTTTCTTTGGGGCTACTGTGATTCGAGTTTTCACCATTCTTGTGTAGGTTGTGAGATTTGCAGAGCGTGAATGGTGAAGGAGACGAGAGCAAACACAGGAAGGAGGCAGATTTAGGTTTAGATTTTGAAAAAAAATGATTCAAATCTTTTAGCGTCTGAGCATATCTTTTCCTTTCTTTTATATGGGCTTTTGGTATGCTTGGCCCAATGACATGCGTTGGATTTATAGACCGATTCATGAAGAGGCACCAACTAACTCCTCTCAACCGTTCCTGCAACTTCTTATTGTTCACTGATGGTGCACAGACCGAGTGATGATATGAGATCCTCGAATCTGCTTGCATCTAATGCCTTTGTGAAAATATCAGCAAGTTACTTCTCTGTAGGAATGTGCTCTAGGATGATCTTCTTATCTTCGACCAATTCTCGAATGAAGTGATGTCTAATATCAATGTGTTTGGTCTTACTGTGTCGGACATGATTTTTGGAGATGTTGATAGCACTGACATTATCACAATATAAAGTCATGGCATCCTGTCTGACATTGTATTCAACTAACATCTGCTTCATCCATAGTAGTTGTGTGCAGCTACTCCCAGCAACAATATACTCCGATTCGGCAGTGGAAAGGGCAACACAGTTTTGCTTCTTACTAAACCATGATATGAGGTTGTTGCCAAGGAAGAAGCATCCTCCAGATGTGCTTTTCCTATCCGATGTATTTCCAGCCCAATCGGCATCACAATACCCCACCAAGGTAGAGGATGTGTCGAATGAGTATAACAAACCCAAGTCTGTAGTCCCAGAGATATATCTAATAATTCTTTTGGCTTGGGAGAGATGACTAACCTTAGGATTAGCTTGATATCTTGCACATACTCCTACAGAGTAGGCAATATCTGGTCGACTTGCAGTAAGGTAGAGAAGACTACCGATGATGCTTCTGTATAGGTGTTGGTCGACAGCTTCTCCTGGATCATCTTTAGTTAGCTTGACATGTGTAGCTGCTGGTGTCCTTTTATGTGAGGCTTTCTCTAGCCCAAACTTCTTGAAGATCCATTTAGTGCCTATGATGTTTGCTTCACTTGGTTTGGGCACCAGTTCCCATACCTGATTTTTCTCAAATTGAATCAGCTCTTCTTGCATAGCATTGACCCAATATTCATCATTGATGGCTTCATTGATGCTTTTGGGTTCTGTCTTTGAAACGAAGCAGATATTGCCTATCATCTCGTTGTAGTCTTCAGGAGCTTTTGACCGAGTCCGTATGCCTTCATTCAGATTTCCAATTACTCCAGAGATAGGATGATTCGTCTGGATTCTCCGCGAGGGATTCTTGTTGCTGGTTTCAGGAACTCCTTCGTCATGTCTTCATCAGAATCGGAATCCTCAGGATCTGGTTGCTTGTATGTTGAGCTTTTGAAAGCAACTCCTTTGTTCCTTTTGTCGATGTTGGGTAGAGACAACTCATAGGTCATTAGAGACCCCATCAGCTCATCAAATTTCAAGACCTTGAGGTCATGAACTTCCTCAATTGCTGTAATCTTCATCTTAAACCTAGGGCTAAGAGCACGCAGAGTTTTTCTTACCAATTTTTCATCAGACATTGGTTCTCCCAGAGAGTAGGATTCATTGGCTAGATCACGAATACGAACATTGAAATCTGCAATTGATTCGTCTTCTTTCATGATGAGGGCTTCGAAGTTGGTAGTCAGGTATTGCAGCTTTTGTTCTCGAACCTTAGTTGTTCCTTCATATGCAACGGCCAGGATGTCCCATGTTGATTTGGCAGTTGTGCATGTGTTGATTAGTCTGAACACGTTCTTGTCAACACCATTGAAGATAGCATTCAGAGCTCGAGAATTTCCCAGTGATTCTTCATCTTCATCATCAGTCCAGTCTTTTTCTGGTTTTGGGCCGATAGGATTGCCATCACTGTCACTGAGTTGTGGTGCATTCCAACCATTGAGTACAGCCTTCCATGTCTTGCTGTCTAGTGACTTCATGAAGGCACACATTCGAGCCTTCCAATAGCCATAGTTGCTTCCATGTAGAACAGGTGGTCGATTTATGGATCCTCCTTCTCTGGTATTGTCCGTCTTGATTAAAATATTTGTTTAGGACCTTCACCTAAAGCTATAGGTGCCCCCTCTGATACCAATTGAAATTCTGATCAGCTAGTCGTGCAAGATGCCACACACAATGTTACACAGGATGCTATAACGTTGTGTCTGACTTCTTGCGTAGATAATGCAGGACAGTAAATATAAAGCTATAAGTAATGACACAGCAGATTGTTTACCCAGTTCGGTGCAACGTCACCTACGTCTGGGGGCTCTCAGCCTAGTGGAAAGATTTCACTTATTAGTAATCCATCAGAACATACAAGTACCTGTGATCACTCCTAGATCTATACTTTATGCTACGTCTTACAGTGCAATCTATCTCAGGGTCTCCCCCTGAATCCAAGAACGTCTTGATTCCACTCTTCGAGCAATCGCCTTACTCTGTCGTCTTCAAGTCTTCTTCAAGCTTGGTGGTTGCGTGCAGTCAACACTCACGACTTCAGTAAACCCTCAATCACCTAACTCTCTATAGTTATGTGATACACAATATCCTAAGCTCAATCTGCAATTTCTCAGCCCGCAAACCTTCACGTCTAAGAATCTTGCAAATTGTTGCTAGGAAACAAATAAAGAACCACACAATTGCTAAGGGGGTAGCCTAAGCTTTTATAGCAATCGTGGATGAGTACTAACCCTAATGGGTTTCCTCTTAAGCGCCGTCTTTCTTCTTTTCAGATTAGGAGTCGTTCTGCAATTTCCTAATCGTCTTCTTGCTTTTCTGCAGAATCTGCACTTTCCTGATTTCTGTCGATCAGGATGTTTGCCGAGACGCTGTCAACAATGTCACACAAGATGTCGTAGAAGATGCTTCGACATTCTTTGTAACATGTTCTTCAGTTCTTTTAAAAATCAGCCAATCTCTAAAACCGTCGTAACTACAGCCTCTACTTACAGGACGGTACAGTGCATTAGTTTCCAAACTCAATTTGAATCATCCACTTTGAATTTGAGGGGGCGTTTTAATATATGGGCCACCACATGCCCTAGAGATAGAACCTCTATCTACCAAGCGAGCACATATTGCTTCAAAACGCCTATATGGATATGCCTAGACTCGGTCGCATTCTCTTACGTCAAGTGATACAGTCTGAACATCGAACCCCCTTCCGCTAACTCGACTATAAATCCTTTTACTCATTTCATTTTTTATCAGAAGATGTCTCCAACTCACTCTACTTCCCTAGCAACCATCTCCTCCTTATATGAGCTTCAAACTTTCAAACAAGCTGTAAAACATTAGCACTGGCGGGATGCTATGCAACGAAAAATCACTACTTTAAAATCCAATCATATTTGGAGCATGACAAACTTATCCACTGAAAAATGTGTCATTGATTCTAAATGGGTATATAAGGTTTAAGTACCTCCCAGACTGTAGCATTGAACGATACAAGACAAGATTGATGGCAAAGGGATTCGCCAAAGTGAAACGGATCGATTTCACATGTACATTTGCTTCGGTTGCCAAGATGATAATTGTATGTTGTCTCGTTACATTGTATGTTGGTCCCTCATTCAACTTGATGTCAATAATGTCTTTTTGCACTGGGACCTGCACGAAGGAGTATGCATGAAGATTCTCCAAATAGGGGCAACATCGAATTTGTCATTTACATAAATCACTTTACTAAGTCTGTCATGACTCCCAGATATAAGCCTCCAGTCGCAGATCACTCGCTTTTCACAAACGCTGCACCTGACTCCTTCATTGCGGTTCTTATTTACGCAGATGATGGGATCATCATCTGAACATACCATCTCCATGTCCTGCCACTAAAAAATAACCTTCATAAGCAATTAAAGATCAAGGGCCTGGGTAACCTCAAATACTATTTTTGGCCGTGAAGTCGCAAGGTTACCTTTAGGAATTATCCTCACGCAGAGAAAATATGCACTCGACATCTTATCTGACAAGAACCTCACACACATGCTGCAAACCGGCGAGCTTTCCCCTTCCCTAACATTACTGGCTTTTGGCTGCTGTTGGTCCATCCTGTCCAGATGAAGGACAATATTGACGACTTGTTGGTTGTCTGTTATACCTCACAATCACACGTCCATACATCATTTATGCCATGCACAACCTAAGCCAATTCCGCAAATGCCACGCCAACACACATGGATACCGCACAACACATACTCGGTTAGATCAAAAGTAGTCCATGGCAATGTCTTTTACTCCTATCCGACAATCCTCTGATGCTATAGACATAACGGGTTGGATGCCCAGTCACGCGTCAATGCACCATTGGCTACATTTTGTTTCTTGTCTCTACACCTGTCTATTGGAGGTCCAAGAAACAAACTGTGGCTTGTTACTCTTCTGTTGAATCTGAATATCGGGCAATGGCCGCCACCAGTCGCGAAATTATCTAGCTACGACAACTACTTCGTGATCTTCAGGCTCCACAGCTCGACCAATTTCACTGTTCTACGATAACTACGCAACCATCCATATCACCTCTAACCCATTCTTCCACGAGCGAACAACTGCAGGAATCCGTTCTACGTCCACATTATTGGAAACAAAGTTTTGATTTGATTTTCCGGCAAACATTCTGATCGATTATAGTAATCAAATCAGTTCATGTGTATGTCCGTTGTGTTTACCTTTTCGAGAACTACAACTTAGGGTATACACTTCTAAAAATCAATCAAATATTGAATGAGATAACAACACTTAAAGATGCTACAAATTATATAATCAATATATTGAGTACCACATCGCTCACACTTGAACGAATGTGAATCTTTTTATTCTTGGAAATGAATGCTTAAGGTGTGGCCTTGGGTCATCACTTAACGTGTAGTGGGGAAACCCGCAGACCAGGTCGGGTTAATAAACAACCACATGCGCGCACCTTACATTTTCTATAGGTTTACTTTTGTTTTTACCTTCATAATTATTGGTCTACACACATTTGATCCCCAACAAGCACCAGCTGGCAGATATCATAATGAAAGTGTTTCGACGAGACAGATTTCA
The DNA here is from genome assembly GCA_963920655.1 of Geranium rotundifolium. Taxonomy (NCBI): domain Eukaryota; kingdom Viridiplantae; phylum Streptophyta; class Magnoliopsida; order Geraniales; family Geraniaceae; genus Geranium; species Geranium rotundifolium. The sequence goes on from OY987315.1 coordinate 37,335,742, forward strand.
CGAGCTCTTTGAGCATTACCAACGTGCCTGCAACAACTCGAGGAGAGTATTGACGTAAAATAATTTGAAAACATCAACGGAAATCATGATGCAAATAATGGATGATTTCACTCGTTTCCTATTATACATAATTGACCTAAGAACAGTTAATAATTTCCTTTCCATTGTAATACCCTCACAATACAATATAAGAATAAGATGCAAGAACGATCAAGTCAAAATTTCAATGAGCAAAATTAAATATGGGGTATAAACGAGCCGAGCCGATCCTCAATTTAACAAGACTCGGCTCAGCTCGTAAAAAAAGTGTTCGACTCGAGCTCAGCTCGGGCTTGAACGAGTTTGTGCAACCAAGCTCGAGTTCGGCTCAATTCAATTAATTTCCAATACAAATATTCATTGAAAATAAAAAATATATATATAATTCATTAAATATTAAATAAGTCAACTCGTAATTGGCTCAACTCGATTTGGCTCGTCTAATTTTATCATAGATATTCCCTAAAATTCTGAAAATATATAATTAATTAAATATTAAACGAGTCGGCTCGCTAGCATGTCGAATGTTAAAAGTTCAAGCTCGAGCTCGGCTCGTTTGTTAAACGAGTCTAATCTTGAGCTCGAACTCGGCTCGAGCTCAATTATAACGAGCCCGAACCGAATATTTAACAAGCCGAACTCGAGCGACTCGTTAAAAGCTCGGCTCGTTTACAACACTATATACCGAACTCCAATAAAAACTCATAGTTAGATGCCAAAGTAAAACATACCTTTTTGATACCTTACCTTAAAAATCCACCCCCAATCAAACATCAAATCAATGAAAACACAACCTTACCCAATTTACACGAATCATTAACAAATCTTCCTTGCAATCAAAGACTAAATTTAAACAAAAACAAAACCCAAATCACAAAAGCTCAATAGACGAGAACACTAATAGAAAAGGTACATAACAGAGCTCAACATTACCCATAAGCTTCATTTCCAATCCAAGCATCAAATTCCACTACACAACCTCTTAACCCATTCTGCAAGCCAAAGCAAAATCGCACACAGCCCCTATAAGCCATAGCCTTCAACGCCCTTTATTTTAATTTTATTTTTTTCTGGGATCAAAAGGGTCGTTAATTAGTTGAAAAAATATTGTTAAAAATGGTCTAATGGGACTGAACTGTGAGGGTTTGCGATTCTGGGCATTCCAGAAAAAAAGGGGAAGTGGAGACAAAGCTAAGGCCTTTAATGGGTTCAATGGGTTGTTTGATGATGGTAGGTTGGTTGGTCCCGCACGCGCTTTTCTTAGACTTCACTTGAATCTCTGAAACGGCGCGTATTTAATGAGGAGGGTCGTTGCTTGTTGGCTCAGAAGCCGATTCTTCAACCTCCATCTGAAGAAGAAGCGCCACCACCGCCATAGCAGCATGGTTCTGTTTCTGTAACTCTAATTTTGATTTTGTGCCCTTTTTTTATCAAAACCCATTTGACGTTTTGATTAATGGGTACTGTTTTTTTGTGTTGTTGATCTTGTGATGCTACAGAGATCAGGAGAGGAAATGGGGAACCCTCAATTGAACGACTCAGCTGTATGGATTTGTTCATGATTTGATTGATCTTTACCATCTGCATTGTTTCATTTCCAGTCAATTGGGGTTTTTGTAGCTAAAGGTCATTGATTTTGGTGATTAAGGGTATTGGGTTGGTAGGGTATGCCTTATTTGCAGCATTGTTGGTTAATTTGGCAGATTCTTGTGTTTTCGGAAGTTTCCTTGTTTGTTATTCTGACCTAGTTTGGGTTTTTGGGAATAAGACAAACATAGTGAGATTGGATTTTATTCATGTCCCTAGAGAATGTGAATTGGATCAATTAATTTATTAACTTGTGTTGTATGAGATTGGATTTTCCGTGTACTCTGATGTTATCATTCTCATTGTTATTACCTTGTTTGTTCTTCTGGCCTAGTTTTGTTTATTGTGCCACCTACTGGGTTTGGGTATAAGACAAATATAGTTACACTAATAAATGATGAGAAAATGTAACTGGAATGTTGAGAAAATTATTTAGTGAGGTCAGATCTTATAAGAGGATTGTACATTTCGCAAGAGAATATGAAATTGAATTAGTAGGTTACGTGTGAAAAACTAGAGGCATTTAGAAATGTGAGGCTGATTAATTAATGCATGTATATACGCTCGAGTATTTAGCTGTATTAGGGGAGTGATGAGATGTGTTTTATGTGACAAAGATGACTCATCTGTTTTCTTGCATGGACTAGCTGTGTCGGTTTGTCAAATAGATGATGTTTTTATCTTTGACAAGCTGTAACAGTTTAGCTTTGTTGTGTTCTTTAGTAATCGATCTTGATATGGTTCTTGAAAACTTGTATTTAGTTGTTCGAGTAACTCAGTGGTCCTTGTTGCCGGTTTAATTTCTTGACTTCTGCTTCCGTTGACAGGCTGTAGACCAAGATAAGTCTGATTCAAGTTGTGGCCGCAATACTAATATCGTAGAAAACCACAATTTCTCACAAGGGCTGCATGCTTGGCACCCTAATTGCTGTGATGGGTTTGTAACTTCAGCCGGGTCGGATCACCCAGAAGAAATATCGGGAAAGGCGGGCGGTAGCTATGCTGTGGTAACAAACCGCAAGGAAAGCTGGCAAGGTTTAGAACAAGACATCACAAACAAAATTTCCCCGGGTTCCACTTATTCAGTTGCTGCCTGTGTTGGAGTTTGGGGGGATCTTCAGGGATCGGCTGATGTATTGGCAACTTTGAAACTAGAACACAAAGATGCTGCTGCTACCTATTTGCTCGTTGGAAGGTATACGAGTTCTGTTATTCCATATTGTTGCCTTATATACTTGCATAAGAAGTGTAAACCCATAACGACCATTTTATGTGCAGAACATCGGTATCAAATGGGAGGTGGGGAAAATTGGAAGGCACGTTCTCGCTGTCAACCGTGCCTGAGAGGGTTGTGTTTTATTTGGAAGGGCCGTCTCCCGGACTCGAATTACTAATAGAATCTGTACTGATCACCTGTTCCAGCTCTAGTGATTCTGGGGTAATTATAATTTCTGCCCTTTTAGTTCAGATGAATATGTGCCTAAGTTTTAACATATATGATCGTTGGTTTCATCTGTAAGAGTAGGAATTGATAGAAAATATGTAAATGACGTAATATCTATTTTCCTTTGGCATTATGTGATATCCAACTTATATTTGTCTTGTCACTTTTTGGTTTTGGATTACATATTTTTTGCTCTTCATTTTGAAGGGTGGAAGTACTGCTGGAGATGAGAACATAATTCTGAACCCTAATTTCGAGGATGGCCTGAATAATTGGTCTGGAAGAGGCTGCAAAATTGTCTTACACGATTCTATGGGAGATGGGAAAATAGTCCCCCAGTCTGGGAAGGTTTTTGCAGCTGCAACAGAACGTACGCAGGGCTGGAATGGGATTCAGCAGGAGATCACTGGAAAAGTGCAGCGGAAACTTGTTTACGAGGTTACTGCTGTGGTTCGTATCTTTGGTAACAATGTCACAAGTGCTAATGTGCGGAGTACTTTGTGGGTTCAATCGCCAAATTCTCGCGAACAGTACATTGGCATTTCCGGGTTAGTTTCTTATTCCATAACGATCTCCAATTCCAAATAATGATGATTACAGATCATTGTAGCTGTACTATATAATCCTAGTATTCTACATATATCTCATACATTAAAAAATTGTGTTATATATTGATTAATTTTGCTGCATATTTTTCTTCACATATTTATTTGAAGATCGAAGCATACTCGATATAGCTGCTTCCTTTCTTTCTTAATTTATCAAAGAAGGCTGGTCGGTTCTGTAGTGTGCAGGCTACAGACAAGGATTGGGTGGAGTTGAAAGGGAAGTTCCTCCTAAATGGCTCCCCGTCAAAAGTGGTCGTGTATCTAGAAGGTCCGCCTTCAGGCACAGATATTCTTCTCAACAGTTTATCGGTAAAGCATGCTGAGAAAATCCCTCCTTCACCTCCACCTGTTATTGAGGTAGCTTCAATTCCATTCCTCTAAAAGTTTGTCCTAATTTTTCCCGTAAAAGTTTAAGGGAAAAGTATAGTCTAACACACCCAACTATTCACATTTTCCACGAACCTATACCTAACTAAGATTTTGTTCATTCAGATACCCCCAAATTTTATAAATTCCCACATGTTAAGTTTTTGGATGGAAAATGTTAAGTGAAAAGTCTGAAATACCCTTCGACTAAAAATTTAATTTTCCGACCAAAAAATCTAATTTTAGATTTTAAAATTAAATTTTTAGGTCTGAAAATTAGATTTTTACCCAAGAGTATTTTCGTCTTTTCAATTTCAAAATTAAAAGTTTTTCATCAAAAAATTTAACATGTGCTAATTTATGAAAATTGGGAGTATCTGAATGACCCAAATCTTAGTTAGCTGCATCTAAGTAGAAAATGGGTATAGTTGGGTGTATTTGTAAACACTTTTCCATAAGTTTAATCTCGAGCTCTTAAGCATTAAAGAGGAATTGTTTTTGCTGTACAGAATCCTGCCTTTGGTGTAAATATAGTTTATAACAGCAGTCTCAGTAATGCTACAAATGGATGGTTTCCTCTTGGTAACTGTACTTTAGGCGTTTCAACTGGCTCGCCGCATATACTTCCTCCAATGGCGAGAGACTCCCTAGGAGCTCACGAACCTTTAAGTGGCCGCTTTATTCGTGTAACTGGCCGCACACAGAATTGGATGGGCCCTGCTCAGATGATCACCGAAAAAATCAAACTCTTTTTGACCTACCAAGTATCTGCGTGGGTTCGGGTTGGCTCTGGAGCGACTGGTCCTCAGAATGTGAATGTTGCGCTTAGCGTGGACAACCAATGGGTTAACGGAGGCCAGGTTGAAATTAGTGACAATAGGTGGCATGAAATTGGAGGATCTTTTAGAATTGAGAAACAACCTTCCAAAGTTATGGTTTATGTTCAGGGTCCGGGTCCTGGCGTTGACCTAATGCTCGCTGCACTCCAGATATTCCCCGTTGATAGACGAGCAAGATTTAGACATTTGAAGAAGCAAACTGATCAGGTGCTTTCTTGCTTTGCTTTCTATATCATGATTTCTTATACAAAAATAGAAAAGAAACGTTCAAAAGAAAATAAACACTTGGAATTATTGTTCTTGGTCTGGAGCACTTAAAATCAGAAGCATGGTTCTATAATTATGCTATGTTCCTCATAACATAGTTTTAGAATCTTTATATTCACATCCCGAGTTTATTTCTCTGAAGTTGCAGAAAATATTTGAGTCTTTCTTGTGAAGATTAAATTTCCAAACTGATTTTCTTGATAAGTTTTCATATTCTCTTACACTGGTATTGTATTGATGTTGGCTGGCAATGCAGGTCCGAAAGAGGGATGTTATCCTGAAAATCTCAGGAACCGATTCAAGTAAAAAGGAAGGAACAATGGTGATAGTGAAGCAAACGCAGAACAGCTTCCCCTTGGGGTCGTGTATGAGCAGATCAAACATCGACAACGAAGATTTCGTCGATTTCTTTGTGAAACACTTCAACTGGGCAGTCTTCGGGAACGAGCTGAAGTGGTACTGGACAGAATCGTCACAAGGAAACTTAAATTACAACGACGCGGACGAGATGCTAGATCTATGCAAGAACAACAACATAGACGTTCGGGGTCACTGCATCTTCTGGGAAGTGGAGGACACGGTCCAGTCCTGGATCCGAGCCCTGAACAAGACCGACCTGGCGACAGCGGTCCAAAACCGCCTGACGGGCCTCCTCTCGCGCTACAAGGGGAGGTTTAAACACTACGATGTCAACAATGAGATGCTGCACGGGTCGTTCTATCAGGATAGGTTGGGGAAAGACGTGAGGGCAAACATGTTCAAGACCGCGAACCAGCTAGACCCGTCCGCTACCCTTTTTGTTAACGATTACCACGTTGAAGATGGGTGCGACACGAGATCATCCCCCGATAAGTATATCCAGCACATTCTCGATCTGCAAGGGCAAGGAGCGCCCGTTGGAGGGATTGGGATTCAAGGGCACATAGACAGCCCGGTAGGGCCCATTGTCTGTTCCGCTCTCGATGAGCTGGGCACTCTTGGCCTCCCGATCTGGTTCACAGAGGTGGATGTGTCGTCTGTTAACGAGTGTGTGAGGGCGGACGATTTGGAGGCGATGCTGCGCGAGTGTTACGCGCACCCTGCAGTGGAGGGAGTGATGCTGTGGGGGTTCTGGGAGCTGTTCATGAGCAGGGAGAACTCGCATTTGGTGGGCGCGGAAGGGGAGATCAACGAGGCGGGGAGGAGGTACCTCGCGCTGAAACAGGAATGGATGTCTCACGTGCACGGGCACGTTAACGAGCAAGGGGAGTTCTTGTTCAGAGGGTTTCATGGGACATACAATGTGCAGATCATTGCAGGGTCTAAGAGGATTTTGAAGACATTTGTGGTGGAGAAGGGTGATGAGCCCCAGGTGGTGGCCTTGGATCTGTAAGTGTTGCAGGTGGTTCTTGTTGTTGTTGTTTCAACAAATAAACTTTGATTCTTTTGTTGTGGAATCATCTGCAGAAAGCAGAATGCTTGTTCTTCTTGATGTGTCGCTTCCTTTGTGAATTTGGAAGCGAAAATAAAATGAAATGTCATAAACTTGCCTGACCAATTAGGTAAACACTTCAGGTGAAACTAGATTCGAGTCTCGTTGCAGTATTTAATTATCCCACTTGTTTCTTATTTTTACACAATGTTTCAATAGGGTTCCAAGTTGTGCTTCATTTTCATGTCATTTCAAACTAAGGTTGAATTAGAATGTTTACTTTTAGGACCCCAATCTGAAACGAATTATGACATTCTCGTCCTTCTTCAAAATCCTTCCATTTATAAATAGCAACAGTCGGTATCAGAAATCCAACCCACCTAAAAGCTCAACTTGATAGGCGGAGGCTCAGATTCTTATATAAGCTGGTGAACAGATTCTCATATTTCAAATGTGAGACTTTAACACCACCACTCACGTGCAAGCCGATTTGTAATGTGCACGTGAAAACAGACGAGCATGGAGCAGTTAGGCCCAATGGCATATGGAGAGAATGTTCAAGATAGAACAACCTCTGATACCATATCAGAAGCCTAACCCACCTAAAACCTCAAGTTGATAGGTGGATGCTCAGATTGCGAATAGATTCACATCTTTTAGATGTGGGACTCTAACAACTGGGTTTAAACGGATTTCCCTGTTCGTACTCAAATTCGAGCTGAACTCGGTTTATTTTTTTATGTTGCAAGTCTTTTTGACAAACTAAGATGCAAAATGTAGCCTACATTTATAGCAAAAATGGCTACAAAATCAAAATAAAGCCATTGGGCTTTGTTCCTACCAAAGTTGGATTCTTGAAAGCCATTGGGCTTTGTGGAGCTTGGACTCAATATTTCAAGGCCCATTATATGCTACTATAAATCCAACAAAAATGCATATACTTGCCCAATAAATTGTACCCTAAATTTAAAAGGACCAAATTAGGGTTCCAGAAAAAGAGAATGTGCTTATATAAATAGGGAAATGCTAAAGAAGAAGCAAAGGCTCTGTACCTATAAACAGCCAATTCCACTTCCCAACTACTTTAACTGTTTGTGTAGCTAAACCCTATACCTATTTCTGCAGATGAAAATCATCCATAACTATTTTCAACGAATTAAATTTCATAATAAATCCCAACTCACTCAAAAAACTAAATTATATATTATATTTGAATAACATGACAATATTTTAATCGTTGAAAGTTGAAACAGAAGATGCGTATCTGTTTTTTTTATATTACAGTATCATCGTATTCATCTTATAACTCGACCAAACTCATCAAACACTACTGAGCATCGAATTCTAGAATCAAGTCAAGAACCGTACCCGACCAAATAACAGGTTTGGTTAGCATGCTTTTTTTTAATCTTATTTTATATTTTATTTTAAAATAAAAGAGATTCTACACTATCTTATCAAAAGATCAATCTCAAAAAGTAATTAGTACTATTATGATCTAATTAAACCCAAAAAGTCTATCAATTTTCCAAAAACAGTATGGTTATAAGCTGGCACCTAAGCCTTATCTCTTTCCACTTTTGCACATATGATCTTGGATTAATCAGCAAAACTAAAATGAAATTATTGTCCTTGATTTAATTAATTAGTGGCACTACTGTTTGAAGACAGTTCTGGGCCTATTTGGCACTGTAATGTTACACTAAGTACTATTAGCATTTTGTGTTTCGGATTAAGTAGCATCTTTCTGTTTCTCTTGTATTCTTCTATTCAGCACACAGAATTGGAGACTTTGATCAGTTCAGTCCTTTTGGCACAGTGTAAACACAATGTTTGTGAAATTTCTTGTACATTGAATCCAAATAAATGTTTTTGTTTCGGGTGGTGATTTAATAATTATGATTCCTTTAGTCGGGTCGCATTTATTGATAGACACTGGTACAAGGTTTGAATTTTGGATGGAAGATGTTAAAAATTAAATTATGCGTTATCAACGTCAAGAACATAAAATCAAACCCTTCATGTGGCCTAAAAATAATAATAATATAATATAATTAATATGCATGTTAGAGTACACACATTTATCAAATCTATGATAGTATACATGTATTATTATATTATTATTTAATCAAACTCGTATGAAATTTTTATAAAGACATTACAAAAGTTTCACTCACATTTTTAGTGAAGAAATTTAGAGTTCGAACTTTATTGAAAGTAAATAATGACAATGATCTTATGACAAGAAATGATGTAATTTAAAGAAAATATATGTCTACCTAGTATACATAACAGCATAAATTAATATCATAACTTAATACACATTTATATTTCCAAATTTAATAGTTTATTTGTTATTTTATACTTGTATTGTAAAAATAGTTAGAAGTTTTGGAGAGGCCTTGTAAAGAACAATGAGTAATTAATCACCAAATAAATGAGTTCAAATGATCAGTTAAAAATTATAAAAAATTAATTAAAAAGTAGTCAGAAGATTAATCGTGGACTGGTCAAATAAGTCGAAAGTTTACACGACGTCATTTGTTTGGATCTGCATTTAGTTTTATTTGAATTCAAAACTAAAATGTCATCACTTTTGATAAAATATTTTGAAACCTATACCTATCAAGTTTTAAAATCATGATAAAATATTTGATGTTGAGGCCAAAAGGCAGATCTTGTGGGAATGAAACATGATATATATGAAAAGAATAGAGACCATAGAAATGGAAGTGAGAGTGAGAGTGGAGCAGCCCCCACCAAAACACATCAAATCAATATGACACAAACCCACCATCTACTCATCTATACATACATAGCTACTCATCTATATATATATATATATATATATATATATATATATATAATACCATATGGTCATGGTCATAGGTCATGTCATGTTCATGCCATGAAACCCTAACATGAATCATGATGATATGGGGCCTACTCACATACTCGACCCCACCCATCACATGCCTCATCTGATGATGGGTAAGCAAAGCCCGATGATCTTGCTTTATTTTTACATCGACCTACAAAATGGAGTTGTTGATAGGTTTAGGTTTCATATATTCGAATGGTTGCTTCATAGCATCATGTATAGGAGATGAAATATGTGAAAATCTTTATATACATCCCAAATGCAATAAGAGTATGTAAGTTTGTCATGCAATCGCTACAACGGAATTAAGATTAAATACCTCCAGCCATTGCGAGTTCTTCACGAGTTTGAGTAAACAATGAAGATCCCGAAACCTTTCTTGAGTTTCGGTCTTCCAATTTCTGACACTTTACACTCTCTTGATGATGTATTGAGTATTTTTTATGAGAAAACTTGTTGAAATTGAGAACCCAAAATCAGATTATATAACCAATCCCTCAACTATTGCATCTCTTCCATCAAAAGACACAAACCAAGGGGTGTCTTCTTCTTATGACAAGTGGTCATCATAAATGATTAATTGAATATTAATCATATTAATAAAATAAGTCTTACATTCTCCCACTTGATCAATATACAATTGTCACAACGCCAAAATGAGAAATCAGACACGTGAATCATGGTGGTACGTCCCTATAATATAATGAAGTAATACCTTCCATATATCATATGCGTATGACTCTCAAACTGTATGAATAAACCCAATGTTTATTCTAGGTCCAAAATTGATGATTCATGATTAACCAATTTAATCAATACTAAATGTGCACTTAATAGTAATAATAATAATCATCTTATAACGGTTAAGAGTTCCAAAAGACAAAAACATTATTGCATAATAATACAAGTTTAAAACTGCGATTCAAGTCCCATACTTATTACATGGTCTCTGAATTTTCCTAGTGGCATGCCCTTAGTTAGAGGATCTGCTATCATCAAGTCGGTACTGATATGCTCGACGATAACCGTTTTGTCTTTCACGCGGTCTCTTATGGCCAAGTACTTGATGTCGATGTGTTTACTTCGACTTCGACTTTTACTATTCTTGGTCATAAAGACAACAACTGAATTATCGCAATACAGCTTCAGGGGTCTGCTGATTGAATCCATGATTCTTAGTATGGAGATGAAACTCTTGAGCCATACACCGTGAGAAGTAGCCTCGAAATAAGACACGAACTCGCCTTCCATGGTAGAAGTAGCAGTCAAGGACTGTTTTGCACTTCTCCATGAAACAGCTCCACCGGCAAACATGAAAATGTATCCAGATGTTGATCTCCATGAATCAACGCATCCAGCAAAGTCAGAATCAGAATATCTGACAACTTCCAAATTGTTCGTTCGTCTGTGTACTAACATGTAATCACGAGTCCCCTTAATGTATCGTAATACCTTCTTAGCAGCCTTCCAGTGCTCAATGCCTAGATTACTTTGATATCTTCCCAGCATGCCCACAACAAATGCGATATCAGGTCTGGTACAGACTTGGGCATACATCAGGCTTCCAACGACTGAAGCATAGGGAATATTCTTCATTTGTTCCCGTTCCATGTCATTTTTCGGACTTTGGCTTAAACTGAATTTGTCACATTTTCCAATAGGGGCTACATTGGGTGAACAGTCTGCCATACGAAATCCTTCCAAAACTTTGTTGATATATGTATCTTGAGACATTCCCAAAGAACCAACTTCTCTGTTGCGATGTATTTTTGTCCTAATGACGTAAGATGCATCGCCTAAATCTTTCATATCAAAGTTTTTGGATAGAAACTGTTTCACTTCAAATACCATATCCCTATTATTTCCAGCAAGCAAAATATCATCTACGTACAATATCAAGAAACAAGTCTTGCTCCCACTGACCTTTTGGTATACACAATTATCCATGACATTTTCTTCGAAACCAAACGAAGAAATGACATTATGAAACTTCAAGTACCATTGTCATGAAGCTTGTTTTAAACCGTAGATGGATCTCTTAAGCTCACAAACTAAATGTTCACCTTTACTAGAGAGTAATCCTTCAGGTTGTTTCATGTATACCTCCTCCTCTAGGTCTCCGTTTAGAAAAACCGTTTTGACATCCATTTGCTGCAGTTCCAAGTCAAAGTACGCAACCAAAGTCATGATAACCCGAAGTGAATCTTTCTTAGATACAAGAGAAAAAGTTTCCTTGTAATCGATTCCTTCCTTCTGATTAAATCCTTTGGCAATTAGTCTGACCTTATACATTTCGATGTTACCGGATGAATCTTTCTTGGTCTTAAAGACCCATTTACATCCAACAACTTTCGCCCCTTTAGGTAACTCGACAAGGTCCCAAACATCATTCGATGCCATCGAATTCAATTCATCATTCATAGCTTCATACCATTTATTCGACTTATTACAACTAATGGCTTGAGTAAACGTCTCAGTATCATTTTTGCCTCCGACATTTGAATCCAATTCTTGTAGATACACATGATAGTCCTCATGTATTGCTGCTCTTCTTATTCTAGTAGACCTTCTTAATGCTGGACCAACATTTTTCTGAGGATCATGTTGACCAACAAGTTGTTCATGAACCAAAGGTTCTTCCGGAACAACTTGATCTACTGGATCATGAGTAGCATGTGGAAGTTGTTGTTCATTCTCAACTTGAGGTTGAGATTGGTTTCTTATAACAACGATTTCGATTGGTCCAGGTGGTTGCTCAATAATAGTTCCAGCATTTGAACTTGGCAACTGATTCCTCCCACTGATCAAATCATATTCAAGAAACTTCGCATTTCTCGACTCCACAATCCTGGTGGTATGAGATGGACAATAGAATATGTATCCCTTGGATCGTTCTGCATATCCAACAAAATAACCACTACGGGTTCTAGGATCCAGTTTCTTTTCTTGTGGGTTGTAAATCCTCACTTCAGATGGTCAACCCCATATGGGTACATGATGCAAACTCGGTTTCCAACCCTTTAATAATTCAAAATGCGTCTTTGTAACAGACTTGGTTGGAACACGATTTAATATGTACACTGCTGTCTTAAGTGCGTCAGTCTACAAAAACAATGAGAGTTTCGCATTATTGCGCATACTCCTTACCATCTCCATTAAGGTCATGTTTCTTCTTTCATCTACACCATTCTCACTATGAGATCCGGGATTGGTGTATTGAGCAACTATTCCGTGCTCCTGAAGAAACTTAGCGAAAGGACGTTGTGCTTGACCATTTTCTGTGTATCTACTGTAGTATTCCCCTCCCCTGTCACTCCGAACAATCTTGATTTGTTTCTCACATTGATTTTCAACTTCAGCTTTGAAAATCTTAAATACATCTAATGCTTCACTTTTATGATAAAGCATGTAGATATACATGTATCGCGAGAAATCATCAATAAAGGAGATAAAATATTTTGGACCACTTTGCATATCCATGTCTAGACAGCAAATATCTATATGGATGATTTCAAGTAATTCGGAACTTCGATGTGCGCCCCTTTCGGATATTTTGGTCTGCTTGCCCTTAATGTAGTCCACACAAACCTCGAAATCAGCAAAGTCTAAAGTACTAAGTACTTCATCCCTAACCAATCTCTTGATTCTATCCTTGGAGATGTGTTCCAATCTCCGATGCCACAACATTGAAGATTTCTCATTTTCAACTCATCGTTTTTGTCCAGTTTTAACATGTATAACGACATTCATATCACTACTTTGTAAATCTAACATAAATAAACCATTGCACAATATCCCATTTCCAACCACATCAGTTTTATATAATAAACTCATATATGTGTTATGAAATGTAAATGCAAAAATAATTTACTTACAGAAATTAAATTTCTGGAAAATCGAGGAACATAGAAAGTATTTTGCAAAGTTAATAAAAAACCATTATATAATTTAACATGACACGTTCCTATTAACTCAACGCAGGAGTGCATTTTGTTTCCAGAATAACTATTCCGCTCATTTCCCGATGGTTTCCGCATGCATGTCATTTCCTGTATGGACGTACAAACATGAATTGAAGATCCAGAGTCAATCCACCATGCGTTATCATGAATATCAGCCATATTGGACTCGTAACATACAAGAGAAACATAGTTACCTTTGTTCTTCATCCATTTGAGAAACTTCAGACAATCCTTCTTCATGTGCCCATTCTTCTTACAGAAGTAGCACTTGGATTCCTTTGAAATCCCTCCCTTGATGGGCATTTTTCCTTTTCCCTTGTCCTTGGGATGCCATTTAGCCTTCTTCTCAGTTGTCAGCATTACAGTGTCACTCTGTTCCATCATTAAACGGCTCTTCTCTTGCACACACATAGTCATTAGTTCATTTAATAACCATGTATCCTTATGTGTATTGTAAGAGATCTTAAAGGGAGCAAATTGATGAGGAATAGTGTTTAAAATGTAATGAACAATGAAAGCATCAGACATCTCGACTTCCAATGTTTTCAATTTAGCCGCAATGTCCCTCATTTTCATGATGTGCTCACGCACACCACCAAGACCTGTAAGTTTAATATTGGAAAACCGTCCAATGAGAGTACTCGCTAAGGACTTTTCCGAAGCATGTAATTGTTTATCAATCGCTACCAGGAGCGCACAAACATTTGTATGCTTCTCCACCGATCCTCGAATGCCGGCAGAAATGTGAGTTTTAATGAACATGACGGAGAGTCGATTCGACTTCTCCCATTTCTCATGAACCTCAATTTCCTCTCTTTCAGCATTTTGGGCAGGTGGCTCATCCTTACGGATGGCATAATCCATGTCGGCCACTCCCACAGCGAGTAGCACCTCTCTCTCTCTCTCTCTCTCTCTCTCTCTCTCTCTCTCTCTCTCTCTCTCTCTCTCCAGATGGAGTAGTTTTCCCCATTCAGCATGGGAACCTCGACTTTGAGATCATTTATATTCAAAGTATTTGTTGCTGCATACATTACACGCGTAGTACAAAATAAAACACAAGTGAGACTAACTATCATGCTTTCAAAACATAAGCATACAAAATGATTTTATCAACGTATAACTTGTTTGTGGGCTAAAGTAATCTGCAAATAAAATCATTCATACAACAAACAATAAAACTATCAAAATCATGTTCCTTTTCCTAATTCCTGTGGGTAAATTGAGAAATATAATTTCGATATTTCATTCTGATCAATTATATGGGGTTCAATAGAATATCCTGTGGGATCGATTCTATTAATCAAATATAATTAATCACAACTTTAATGATTTATTTTCATGCATATATGTTGTTAATCTAAAGATGTTGTGGCTACTCTTTAAACAAACAATATTATGTACATAAATCAAAGATGATAATTATAAGGGAGATTTGGCTGAAAAATTCAACCTCACGTGTATAATAAAAGATTTCAGTGTACAATAATAACAAGAAATCCACTTAGCTCATTAGTTAAGGTTTCACCTATACTCTCCTTAGATAGGGTTTTGAATCTCACTGGCTACACACAATTTTTTTTGTTCTACTTATCGTCTTCAACCTCCAGCCGGGTCAGAAAACGGGTCCAGCGACCCGACTCAAAACCCAGAAATGGGTTTGGCCATATCTTTCCAACCAGACCTCCGTTTTTAGCCCATAATATATCAAAACGATCGTATTGAAAATCTATATTCAATTATGTGATTAGGATTAACAAACGATCACTTATATTATATATCCAAGAATCATAAAATATAAACTTGAAACACGCAAAGCAGAGGAAAACCAGGCTCTGATACCAAATGTAAGTTTGTCATGAAATCGATACAGCGGAATTAAGATTACATACCTCTAGCCATTGCAAGTTCTTCACGAGTTTGAGTAGATAATGGAGATCCCAAAGCCCTTCTTGAGTTTCGGTCTTCCAATTTCTGACACTTTATTCTGACACTCTCTTGATGGTGTATTGAGTATTTTTTATGAGAAAACTTGTTGAAATTGGGGACCCAAAATCAGATTATATAACCACTCCCTCAACCATTGCATCTCTTCCATCAAAAGACACAAACCAAGGGGTGCCTTCTTCTTACGACAAGTGGTCATGATAAATGATTAATTGAATATTGATCATATTAATAAAATAAGTCTTACAGAATATAATGTAATGGACTGGAAGAGCTTGTCGAAAATTTCAGGTCCATTCGGCGTCTGGGCGAATCCTGTCGGTTGGATTCGGTCTCCTAAACAACTCTTTCGTCGGCGAAACAAGCATGTTAGATCGAGTGAGCAGAGAGATTGTGGATAGGAGAACTTAGATCAAACAAGTAATAAAGCGAAAAGATGGAAGACGATTGTTTAAGGACCAGGGGTACGGGGGTCGATCGACCCTCTAAGGTGAGAGACCGGTCAGACCTATTTTATTTGCCGAGAAATTCTTCCGGCAACCACGTTGGCCGATGAACAGGGTAGAGACTTTTCTGCTCTCCAAAGTTGAGAAATACAACGGCCTGTACCCCTAATTATACTACTTTACAAATTAGGTCTTAAAGTAAATACAAGGGATAATGACAATTCAGTATACTTTATTGGACCCTTTTTACAATTTATAATACCTATTTTAAAAATGTAACAGTCTAGACACTTATTGACAAAATTGTTACAACTTACTGATTTTCCATCCAATTTAATATGTTCTACTATTAATTTTTTAAATACCTAAACTATCCTTATTTGTTTTTAATTAAAAATAAAATCTCAATGCTCAAACTCTCCGTTCATGTATGTTCTTGGTTGCCATGGAAGCTCCAGCTCCTAAATCCCGGCGGCGGTGAGCTGGGAGTTTCAGTTGAATTAGCCGAGCTCGATTTGCGTCGCAAAAATACCCCTCTCAGTCTGATTTTTCTTTTTCTTTTTGTTTCTGGGAATTTTTAACGATGTCTGAGGTTTGAGGGACAGAGGAGGTTGGAGCCAGGTGAAGCCCATGGCCACCGTCGATTTAGAAGAGGCGAGGACGCAATAGTCGTTGATGAATAGTGAGGGGCATTTTAGACATTTCACACTTTTTCATTCGAAATTTAACAGTGTTAAAGCAAATTGTAACTTTTTGACCAATAGGTGTTGTAAATTGTAAAAGGGGTCCAATTAAGTATATCAAATTGTCATTATCCCTAAATACAACTCTAGCTAAAATAAAAGAAAATGTCTAGAAAATTCTAACTTGTGCCCTAAGCAGGCGAATCCGTCTGTTGATCTTGATCCAATGCGTCTAGCTGAAATAGAAAAAGTATCCTTGTAGTAGAGGGTGATGAGGTGGCATTGTTTAGTCACGAAGCAGAGGGGGTTGCACTCCCATAACCTGTGGGGTTGAGGGCTCTCTCTGTGGCGGGTCGACGTTATTGAACCGGCCCCGGGGTGGCGCCTTGGCCGCACCTTCTTCTTGGGGCGGAATTGGCTCCTCGGGCTGGCGGTGTAAGGTCGGTCCGTCGTTGTGGACTTGTCAAGCTTCGAACGTCGGTACGCTTCAGTACGATTGAAGTAAAAAGCGTGCCGAAGTTGTTGGGCCATGGTGCTCCGGTGTTCGTCAGGCGCCAGAGTCTCTTGCTCGGGCGTTAGAAGAGATCGTAATGACTTGTGTGGCGAGGTTGTAGGCTTCGCTCGCCGAAGGGCGAGAGAGAGAGAGCAACAAGCTTGGGCAAAACTCGTTAGTCACAAGCGTGAGATTTTTGGGCGAAAAACCTCCTGATTTTGGGCCCGTGTATTGATCATGATTCCAACCATTGGTATCATTGCGTGGATATTAAAGTAATGGTCGATAATAGTCCAATGAAATATTCGAAAAGTTGCATAAGTAACACCTTATCGACTGAAATTGCTTGTGTGACGTACAAGTGATCGTTATTGAGGTCTAGAGGTAAGTAGAGGTCGAGTTTATTGATATTGCTTCTGCAATTTATCATGAATTAGAGGAGACCATCTATGCTACCATTACGTTAGACGAGGAGTTCACAATTGGTGGGTACTTTGGAGAGGCAGTCGTCACCAATGATATGAAAACCCCTAAACTCCCTGATGGTCGGCGGGGATGTGACGGAGGAGGATAAAGGTTGAGGAAGCCCATTATGTGTATTTTGTAGGGAAAATGTGTTCGACAGTAAAAAAATCCTTTTACCTATTTATCTGAAATCATACTAGTCATAAAAAAAATCAGATTGGAGCTGGAAATGGAGGGAGCAAGTGATGAAGGAAAACGTATTTGGAGCGGTTGTATAATTTAAAATTTTCTTAAAGTAAATGAGGACAATTTCGTATTTTAAAACAAAATTAACACAATCTAAAAAAATTAGTAAAGTGTAACATATAAATAGTTAGGAAACTATATTAAGCCTGTAAATAAATTCTCATTTTTCTCACATGAGATATTCTAACAACTCCATTCACGAGCAAATGTTCAGTGAATTCATAGGCGCTCTCTGGTCCACAAGTCATAAGTTCGAAACAGATGGCATACTGAAGTCACATTCAAAACAGATCAATCTCTAATATCACGTCAGAAGTCCAACCCACTCAATAACTCAACTGATAAACATAAACCCAAACTGTCATTTAATCCAACGAACATAATCACATCTTTGAGCGGTACTCCAACCCGCTCTAAATCCAACACTAGCTTTAGTCCCCGTGCGTGAATACAAATACGTATGTATAGGTAAAAAGAGGGAGATGACGAAATAATAGTACAAGTTTGGAGAAGAAAAGGTTGATGTGATATTGAGTGGGACCAGAAAAGAAAAGTGTAGAAGAGAATGGGTCTGTGTGTGAGAGAGAGTAATGGCAATGATGTGGAGAGGTGGAAACAGCTCGCGCGCTGTTTACGCGCGCCATCGCCGAAACGACACCGCATGTGGCCCCTCTGATTCTGACTCTGACTCTGTCCTTGTGGAGAGTTTTAACTTCAGACTCACTCAGTAATTATTTGTATTTCCAATGCAGAAATAGAAATATACTATACACTCTCTCTGTCTCATCTCATCGCTCCTTTACCCATTCTAATATTAAAAATAACCAAAACACCGGACACGGTTAGTTTAAGCATACATGACTAATGTATGAGTTATAGAATTACAAAAACAACGAGTAGAATATTGGATGGTGCAATGACATGCCTCTTGCAACCTCGCGGCCTCCACCTCGAATGTGTTGAGACTCTCAGCAAGTTCATTACAAGATTCACCCCGAAAACGACGAGCAACATAAATAATTATAGTGTAGCGAAAAGCTTCCACTCGCGGCCTCCACCTCGAATAACTTGAAACTCTCCGCAAATACTTTACAAGAACCACCCTGAAAACACTCGGAGCAAGCCCCTAGTACACCCCCGAAATAAAACTGTTAGAGTATAAAACTATGATTGGTCCTTCAACTATCAGTCTAAACTTTTAATTGAGTTGGATCTCTAGTATGGTATCAAAGTTTATAATTGAGTTAGTTCTCTAGTATGGTATCAAAACTGTTACACTCTCTTGTTCGATATGCTTACATAGATCTGCACATCGATGTCAGAGAACTCATGATCCCTCCCAGTACCGAGCTATCAACACACCAAAGCTGCAGCATCAAGTCGCCAGAATTTTCCTACCCTACCCCCGTTGAGCCCCTGCCGGACGCGTCTCCCCTCGCAGAAGATATCAAAATAATTCTCACCCACATGTACCATCACAAACGTCCACCGTTGATCCCAACCACCCTCCTTCTCCAGCCCAACCCTCTCAGTCTTATCTCCCCCTCCAAGCACTGGCACCAGTGCCCCAAAAAACCCATGACACACTCCCCCGAAACCAACATCCCTCCCGACTAAACACCACCACAAAATCGCAGACATCCGTGAGCTTCGTCGTCGCCGTCTAGCTCTCGTGGATCGTGCACATGCAGAATCTCAGTCGCGAACCTCGCCAATCAAACAAGACCCCAAAACACTAAATTTAGTTACAGGACGCCCGTAATAATAAGACGTTAACTAATTCTGAATTGTGGACTCAACAACTTAATTTTCTTTTATAAATATTGTTTATAAAAAACATGTATAACAAGTATTAAAATTTTATATTTTTGTATCCAAAATATTTATTGATTATTTCTCACATAGACTATCATTCATATTTTATCAGCGTATATATAACAATTTATTAATTAAAAAAATATACTTAATTAGTTTTTATTTAGTCCAAAGTCTCTATCCGTCTAATTATCTCCTAATACTTGCTTATAACCTTGATATAAATTATATGAGATAAAATCTAATTTGAAACCAATTACTTGACTCATAATAGTCAGTCTTGCATATGGCATATTGAAATCAATTATATTCTCTAATACTTTATGACTAATCATATATATACATTTATGTTTTGCCCAATAAATTTCCTTAGTTTCTTTGAAATTTTAATCAACAAGACGATCTCTCCCAACTATAGGCTATGATTTGTGTCCCCATATTGTTGGTTGGTTTCATTCAATTAGCTACCAAAATCAAACTGAGTAACTTGCACTTAGATAATGTCACATATGGGACAAAGTTAGTTAAAGTGATCAAATAATTAATTATTGGCAAATAAGGAGAAAATAGCATTAATCTTGTTGTCTTTATTAATTTTCAAACATGTGATGTATTTTGTTAATATAAATAAGTATATGTCCTAGTCTTACCATCTTAATTAATTTTTATTATCTTCATTTGGAATCCAAAATCATTGTTAATTAGAATATATTATGGTATTTCATATTCTATTTAAAGTTTAATTTTTAATCTAATATCGAATTTTATTAATTAAATAACAACTAACCCGACATCAAGCCGGACAGTTGAAGTTACATATGGTGGGATAGACCGCTCACCATAATCTCAGCTACTGTTAATTAAAACATATTTGACCAATTCGTGAGCCAATTGATTATAAGCAAAAGAAAGAATATAAATGCAACACTGTTCGCTAATGATTCCTCCAAATTGTTCAGCTCGACCCGTTTAACATCATGTAGAGTCACGGCTTTCACCTCATACGAATAGAGAAATCCTGTAATATTAATTATTGCAGCTTTTCATATTATTTTAAGTTTTTATATTGAACTTATAATTATTATTATTATAACTTCTTTTTTTTGTATAAAATGATATATTTTTTGTGTGATTCACATTATTGTTTTAGTGGTCTATGTTTCTACGGGTGAGCTTAATTTTTCTTTCCACAAGTCTCGAGATTTTTAACTCATGCATTATTTTCTTGATTTGCTTTGAACGTGAACATGAGTGTGATGGTGATTTATGGGTAAGTTAAGTAACAAAAACCTCAATGGTTCCGAATTTCAAGACTTGAGTCAAAAGTGGATGGCACAGTTCGTACTAGGACTAGGAAACTGTCCAAATTGACCTAACCTAGTTATAGATTTTGGTATTTTCTGGCTCCCTTTATGACAAATATACTCACTATTGGATGTTCTTATCTCTATTAGATTAAGAAGTCATTTGTTGAACCTAAATTTATCAAGTTCGACCACTAAAACATTGCTGAACATCAATATTCGGAAATTACACTATTCGTTATGTATACATAAAGTTTTTCTAATCTTTTTCAATGAGTTCTGAATTCATAACCGATGTATTAATAGTATAAGACTAATATCAATGAAATGTCACTTTTAAGATTTGCTTAATACATTAGTACTTCATCCTCATAAAACTAATTACATTTTTTAAATTTCTTGTGCAAAATAATTTTCATTTTCATTTTAGCTTGTTAATCAGTACACAATTATCGGTGATATTCTCTGACAAGTTAATATCATATAATAAGTTTGGATGTCATAACTTGAGGATGCATGATTAAAAAGGCCAAATTGGACTTTGATGTTCTAGATGTGATGAAGATGAGTTGGGGTGAAAATATTTCGAGAATGTGCACAAGATTTAATATACGCATTTACTTAAAAGAAATCACTCAAGTGTGAGAACCATGAGAACAAATATGGTGGGCCCCGATTTCATATAATAATTTAAGGAGGAAAGTAAATGGCGTCAGGGAAGTGGTGTAATAAGGGAGTTTGAGTTTCATTTAATTAGATATGAAATCGCTAGAAATCGTCTTCGAGAGAGTCTTCCTTCCGCCAACCCAACCTTAGTGCGCACGCCTCACTATGATTGATTCTCATTCTCACACAATATCAATATTAACTTGTCATCACCTGATTTTCCCTCTAATTTATATTTTGTAATCCTAAATAATTTTCTACTGAAAAGTCATTCAAAATGGTATTTAAGTAATTCCTTAATTTCTAAACCATGGAAAAGTCAAGTCCAAACAAGTAGTAGTGATTTAGTGATATTAAGTTTGAGATTGATATCAACTTCAACACTTCCACATGGCAGATAAAGATTATGTGATAATTAATCAGAGATTATGTGTGAGTCAGCAGACAATAGAATTAAAATAGTAGGTAAATTTTATCAAAAGTTAAGATTCTCTTGGTTTGTGTTGAGTAAGGGAATTGAGTACCAATCAAAGATGCTCTTCCACATTTTCTTTTGTCTAATTAACTAATCAAAATTGTGCACGAGAAAAAATTAAATAAATAATCGAAAACCCACTTTTCAAAAAGTTTATTTTTTTTCTAAATAAAGGACCCAATCCTCCATGGAATTGAGAATCAACAGAAAGTGATTAAAATCTATAAGAAAAGGAAAGTTATTGATGCTTTAAGAGTTGCAAGTTATGTCATGAAATTGGGGATGAAGTAAAATAATTAGAGAAGAAACAAGAATAGACTTTGAATATATATAAGAATATAAAATCTTGAAATCCATTTATTTTCTTTATGCTTTGTTCTTGGGTGCAACACATATGCTCTGATGCTAAAGTCTTGTCTCCAGCCAGTTCTAAAAGGACTACTCACTTGACTAGCTCATCAAATCACACAGTTTGACCATAATCATCACCTCAGTTGTGCTTGTTCTGTAACATCACAGCTGAAATAGGTTTTCGGATTAATAAAGCGTGAATTTATTCACCAACTTATATAATGATTTGAGCTTCTACTTATTAATTTGAGTTATTAGGCGGGTTAAACTTCTAGTAGAGTATAGTTTCAGCGAAATAGAAAAATTGGGAAGAATTCGATTGTAATAAATTTTCTATTGTCTGGACCCCTTTTACTTTCGAATCGAAATACAAACATGGGAATTTTTGAACTATTTGTTTGGTTGAAAGGGCATTATTTCTATATCGTATTCTTCTTCATATATACTAGTCATATTATATACATAATACATTCTTTCACTTCACGCTTCTAATTTCGAAATAACTGTTTTTTAAACATAAACATTTGATAAATAAATCAGTCATTTTTAATATGTTTAAATTTTATTTGTGCAATATTTAATTATTATTATTATATAAATAAAAATATTTTTTAATTAAAAAATGCACATATGTTGAAGATGATATAGAGAGAAATATTATTGATATTTTTGTTGTCTTAGACTACAATAGGAGAAAACTCTTTCTATAGGCTATAGGTCAGATTAGACAAGAAAGCTAATAATATTAAGAAATTCTAACTAATAGGTATAGGCCTAATCTAAAATAGATCATAGACAAATATCCTAACATCCCCTCTCAAAATCAAGTCTGCTGGTAAACTCAATTGAATTTGGTTAAACATGATTTTGCATTTGTTGATATGGTAGATATGTGGTCTAGAGGCTCACAATTGCCTATTCTTTTCATCGTAACCTGAGACATATAAAAAGATTTCGTTAGTACTCTACACTACTCCAACATGCCGAATTTCAAATTACGAGATACTTTTCCAGATTACCATATCATAAGGATGTACACGTGAACCATGACCTCCGACCGAAATATATGACATAGAAGAGTGAAGCAGATCCATATAAGAAACATAAATTTGAGACAAAATTAGAAATTGAGAGGTGTGGCTAAAAAACTAGCTATAACTCAGGAACAAACTAATGTTGAGTTCTCTTTAAACGAAATTGCTGGTATAAGCCTCCTCACGTGTCGATGTTTGAATTACATGATATATTCGTCCAGATTACGGGGATGTACATGATATATCCTCATTTGGTGAAATGTTGAGTCATTTAATAAACGAGTCAAGCTCAAACCTAACCAATCAGGTTTTGTAAGGCATGAATCGCAGTTCGGGTATTTACACCCAGAAATTTCATTGAACCAGAATCGAACACGCATTTGTTGCACATATTGGGGAGTGTCACACCTCCCATATCAAGATAGTGGTTAGTGGTCACATTTGAGCAATCGTTGGAGCTCAAAATCCAGATCAAATGATGAAACAAGAACAAATAAATACCCAAATTAATCACATTATTTCCTCTTTGAATTCACAAGACACCCCATGATCGTTGATAGGAAGCTGTCTCTATGCCATAAAGCTTGTTCCCAATTGAAATAAATCAAAGACTTTGAGTTGATGTTGCAACCAACAAAATATGCACAAATTAGCTATGTAAAAAAAGATGGTGGAAGTGGGTCTGTTCCTTGGCACAAAGACAAGCCAGAATCTTGCAACTTCTCTTTATTCTATCTTTTGGTTTACACCTAATCTCTCATTACCTCTCCATCTAATCAAATATCAAATCCTTAAAAGGGATATTTATTTGGTCTGCCTCACTTTAATTCTTGATTAGCCTTCCTTTAAAACCCTAAAGGATACTTTGATGAAATGGGATTAAAAAAAGTTAACAATAAAAAGTCAATACTTGGTGCTAATTAGATTTGAAAAAACACCTTGAATTTAATAATATGATATCATCTCTGGTCGAGTTTGAGAATTTTGAAAATGAGCGTGACAGATACCTGCATCAGCCGTGCATGATATTTATATAAATAGGAAAATTGATAACAACAAGAAACGATACTCTTAAGAAACATGTCTGAACTTGAATATGAAAATGCACGTTTATTTTAGCGACTCGTCTCAAACATCGGAAACCATAATGAGTTTGATTCTCAATCTCTTCTTCTTCCTCTCCTAACGAGATGAGGTCTTCAAAATGACTTTATTGGTTATGAACACCACCTCTCACGTGTTTATATTTGAATAATATGATAATTTTAAATAAGGGCATTGTGTGCATGAACCATGAACCTCATGAGTAAAACAAATGACATAGGTAAGAAAAACTGAAAAAATTAAGCAATGTGCATGTTTTCCAGACAAATGTGATGAGGTTGCTTGAATGCAAAAAAAAAAAAAAAATTGGATTGGCCTGCCTACCCACTATAACCACAAATATATGTGTGAGAAAAGCAAAAAAAATTACTTAAAATCGAGTCAATGATAGACAAAACCTATGATACACGTTAAATAATTGAGAGAATAATGTATCAATTGATATTCTAGATTACAAAAAGAGTGGATCACATTATAGGATGGACCCGATCCGGTTCTGAACTAAACCCAAATGCGAAAAATTGAAAATCGGGGATAATGGTTCAATTTTTGTTTCACATTTGATGGAACTGTTCAATTTTGGTTATGTTCTGATTTCCAAAATTTAGAACCGCCGGTGAACCGGTAAGATCCATACTGGTTCGCATCACCGCGTGTTGAGCAGGCAGCAACCCGCACACAAACTATATAGGTTACTTATCATGTATTTGTATTTTGTTTGCAACTTTATATTTTGATTAAGCTGTAATAATTAAATCTTAATATTCAGGTTGAATATGTTTTATAATTGAAATTTAAAGTCGTTGGCTATAGAACGGAATCAAACTTGTATAATTGAACATATAAATAGAGACTAAATTAAAAATCGTTGCTAAAATCAAACATTCCTTCACATAACAATTTTGTGTATGGTACATTCTAACGATGAAAAGACTAAAAAGTTTGACTCAGTTAGGTTCTTAATCGATTCAGTCAAGTTCAAGAGCCATGA
This sequence comes from Geranium rotundifolium, assembly GCA_963920655.1. Lineage (NCBI taxonomy): Eukaryota > Viridiplantae > Streptophyta > Magnoliopsida > Geraniales > Geraniaceae > Geranium > Geranium rotundifolium. The sequence continues at coordinate 37,361,163 of OY987315.1, forward strand.
CCACCCCTAATCCATTATACATGAAATTGACATAGTCTAAATTAAAAAGAAACTACTAACAATAGGAACATGTCTAACAATTTGAATAGTACTTTCAAATACATTTCATGTTAGTTTGAAGGAACATGTCTTCCCAAACCTTACAAAGGCCGAGACAAGGCTGATTTTTTTAATAAAAAAATCTTGTACTACATGTGATCAAATTTACTTTATGTCACAAAAACGAATGAAAATTTATAAAATTCAGATGTATTTAGAATATCTAACTTTTAATCAGATATAGTCAAGTGAAAAAAATTATAGTTAAATGTATTTTTCTCTCTATTTTAATTGAGTGATTATGTCATCAAATTACTCTATACAAAAAGGGGTAGTTTCTTTTGACCCAACAAATTGCTTAACAATAACCATAATTTGAGATCGCTAATCATAACAATTAGGATGGTTAAAAACTAATCATAACAATTAAAAGTGGGTTTATTTGGTACCTAATAAAGCAAGGATAGAGTTGTTAAATTAAGAATTGATTGTTTGCTTTATGTAATTGCAATTTCTTTGAAATGCTAAGCAGCTGGAGGGTCATGAATGGCCTAGTTTTGAGACATTATTAATTTGTAACCTAAAACATGTGAATGGAATGATTCCACGTAGGAGTGGAATCACACACCAAACACTATCTCATCTTCTGAGATTTTTGTGTAAGAATTTCCATTTTAAGTGAAGCAATAATGATCGGTGTGCATAATCTTACATTTAATAAGTTTAGCTAATTAATGTAGTTTCTAGGTGATGAGTATCATGTTTCTATAAGATTGCGAGTTAGATCATGTATATTTTAGTGAGCTTTTAACAATTGTTCGATTAGAAGAGTGTAGATTGTGGGGTGGTGTGTAGAGACGAAGGGGTTAAGGTGATAACAGTGTTTTGCAGAAGACTCGTGGAGATTTTCCAGCCAATTGAAATGTGGTCGTAGGCGTTAGGGAAGCTCTTTAGTAGATTAAGTGCAACAAGAAGTCATGTAGTGGTGAAAACTAATTTTCTTCGGGTAATAGAGGGTATCTCGGGTAAGAGATTGCTTAATCGGTTGGGGATATTTAGAGAGATTATAGTAGTTCTAATGGTAGTTTTGCTTATCTGGTTTTGACCAATTTTGTTTTTAGGTCGTGTAACTCGACTTTTCATGAGGTAGCCAAATTTGCTTTAGATATTGTTAGATTATGGGTTGTTAGATTATATTATAGTTTCATTTTCCCATATGTATTAGGGTTACCTATTTCCACTCTTTCCCTTTCTCTCTATATTAGATTTTATAAATAGAGATCTCTTGTAATTCGCAATACACACATCAATAATATATCTCTCATTTTTTCTATCATGTTATTAGAGTCATAATCGATCTTTGGTCAAATCTCTATGAATTTATTGCTTTCCCCACTCGTCTATGATTCGTGATTCTGACGGGTGGGTGAGGCAATTCAAATCTCAAACTCTAGCCTCTCGCTTCCGCAAACAATCAACTCCATCATCATCGTTCTTAGTTGATTGACCAACCAACTCATCAACCAAACTCTTTCAATCCACGCGCCTCCACCACGCGCTCACACACCGTCTTCTTCCAGTCTCGTCATCAGCCATTAGGCATCTGGCAATCATCGGGCAGCTGCTATCTCGCCATCAGCCATCAGGCATCTGGCAATCATCGGGCAGCTGTTATCTCGCCATCAACCATCATGCATCTAGCAATCATCGGGCAGCTGCTATCTCGACATCAGCCATCAGCCATCTGGCAATCATTGGGCAACTGCTATCTCGCCATCAACCATCATGCATATGACAATCATTGGGCAGCTGCTATCTCGCCATCAGACATCTGGCAATCATTGGGTAGCTGTTATCTCGTCATTAGCCATCAGGCATATGTCAATCATTGGACATCTGCTATCTCGCCATCAGCCATCAGGCATCATCGGACATCATGCATCATTCAGCACACACGGGAATCAGGCATCCGCCATCGGCCGTGAGCGACGCGCGTTCTTCATCCTCAATCTTTTTCGTATCATCTCGATATCACCTCTCCATCTCTCATTACTTCTATCATATATACATGATTGAAACTACAGTGAGGGATTTGTCTTGCCACTGTCAATCACGGTTAATGAAGTTTCTCAGTTTAAAAAGCAACGAATTTACCCATCTAAGTGTGAATATAATTTAGAAGTTTTCGAGTGTATGATACATTTAGTAGACGTGAATGACATTTGGGGACAAAATTTATTGAAGTTAAAGGCTTGATCAACGTAATGATTAATTTAAGTTGCTTTTAATTGAAAACTTGTACATTATTGATAATTAATGTTCTTTTTGTGGCTATGCCAACCTAATCCAACAAACCAAATTGGTATCATTAAGATTTAATACTCTTGTTCAAAGAATCTAAAAATGATAAGCTCGATACTAAAAGGAATTTGCCAAAAGTAAGCGATAAAAGTCGACCATATATTGATGAGATCGTCCACCTATAACTATAATTATGAGTTAATTAGCTTAAATAGTTGTGATCATAGAAAGCTTGATTTGGTAGTGTGATTAACATTACTTAATTAGTAATTAAGACTGTCATTATTCAAAGACGACGATGATGATTAACCGAAAAGCCACCGACAAATTAAGAGGGCTCGCATGGTGGGTCAATTGAGCAAACCCTTTGGATTTAAGTAGTATTTAATTAATAGGTTTAACAAATATGTTTGTGGATTAATGACACAACCCACCTCCTCAAGCAATTAATTTGTACCAATAATTAACCTTTGAGTTAGTTGATGTTACCTGCTTAATTGAGTGTTGTTATCAAGATGATTGGGAAATGGAAGATGCCAGATTCATACCCAACAAAAGTGGAATTTCATTATTAAAATGTGAGTACACACAATCAATTAAGTTAGATGAATCATCCATAAATATCGGGATTATTCATGATCACTACGGTGAAGTTCGACATATTTTCATGTCACTACAGTAAATATTTTTAAGTGTCATTTACGGCGAAGTCTTTTTAAGTGTCACTGTTTCTAACAAAATAAATTTTGATACGAAATATACATATTTTCCTTGTATTAAAATTTTAAAATAAGTCTAAAAATATATGTTTTAGACTGAAATACATCAAGAAACCATTTTAAATGGTTCATGTAAAGGTCACGGGGGATTCATTCTTGAAAAATTTAAAACGTCATTTGACTAAAATATGTATATGTTATAGACGAAGGGCTTTTTAGGTGAAAACCATCTATTATGATGTAAACGAAAAACTCACCTTAACTTTTGAATTTTTAAAATAAAGTGTTGAGATTAAACAAAATTGTAGATGTCGAACGAAGCTACGATGACGAACATGAGTTTTGAGGGGACATGACAGATTTCCATTTTTGTATTTTTAATAAATTAATTTACATATTATGCTACAAGTTATAATATTTTCAACTTTTTTTAAGTCAAGTTGACCAAAAATTAGTCCAAATCAATACACAATCGGCTTAAAACCGACCGAAACGCCACGACACACGACGTTGTGCCCCTGTGGTTTTTGAGGCCATGGCGGCGCCGTTTACAACACTGAGATTAAAACACACTATTATTAATAAATAAATTTAATTATATCAAAATTACATTTTATTAAATTGTGGTTTAATTCTAAACGTGTATTTTGTTAATAAAATGGTTTATACGTGATCTTAGTTTCCACAACAAGCGTGATTTTCGCCTTGATAAAGTTATAATAGAGATTGAATAAATAAAATATTTGAAATCATTTTATTATTAAAATAAAAAATATTGTATTTTTGAGTAATTTTTGGAGATTTGAGTTGAAGTTAGATGAGATAACATTTAAACTTTTCACTATTATCTCGTAATAGTTTCGAAAATTTTGAATTGAAGACACTCTTTACAATTGAAATCAAAGAATAAGTTAGAGGTACCCAAAATTCTCACCGGGGGAGAAGAGAAGAGCAAAAGAAGCTAATTGTTAGTGTTACTTGATAAATTTTCTAATAAAATTATGGGATAATTTCACCCAACACCTTCTAGAATAAGCAGAATGTCACGTAACACCACATAGAATTATGTTTCTCACCTTATTTTGACTATAGTCTCACTTGCGCAACTTCTTTTAGCTTCCGTCCATCTCCATCAAAATTGAGGTTAAAAAATACAAAAATGCTCTTATTTTATTTTAAATTTCTAAATGTTGTCATTTTCCACACCTCATCATTTATCTCTTATTCCCCAACCATCTATTTTTTCTCACACTCTTCCATTTCTCCACCTCCATCAATGAATATATAAATTAAGGACTAAAAAAAAATCGAAACTCATATGCCAAAAACCCCTAAAAACAAGAACCCACATCAAATTTGTATATGGATTTGACGTGGGTTCTTGTTTTTAGGAGTTTTTGGCATATGAGTTTTGATTTTTTTAGTCTTGAGTTGTGAAGAAGAGATATTGATTTAGATACTCATTGATGGAGGTGGAGAAATGGAAGAGAGAAAAAAATAGATGTTTGGGGAAGAAGAGAGAAATAGTGAGGTGTGTAAAAAACGGCAACATTTGAAAATTGAATACAACAGTAAATTTTAAGGGGTGCCCAAGTGAGATGATAGTAAAGTAAGGGGGTGCATGTAAGAATTATAATTTTATGGGATTCTATATCAGATTCTGCTTATTCTAGGGAGTACGAGTTGAAGTTACCCTAAAATTATTAACAAATGTATCAATGGTAAGTATTGAATAAATTAAGTGACCAATTTTATTTAATAAAGACATAATGATAGTTTAGTATATTTAACTATATGAAAATGACATTTTTATACTTTAACTATTTTGTGGGACAACCTACTCCAAAATGCCAAAAATACTTAAGCAACTTATATGTAAACCGTGATTAAACCGTTTATTAAGTGTTGTAAACTGTCATTATTACAATAACAATTAGACAAAATTAATTAGGAAAATGAATGTGTTACTTTCTGATAATTAAATGTTGTAAACTGTCATTATTACACTAACAATTGAGACTTTTATACATACTGAAGACAGACATAATGGGTAGCAGGACACAAAAATAGAAAATAGGGCACAATCAGCAAAATAGGGAAAGCTTTGAATAAGAGAATAGAAGGTAAAGGGAACAATTCATAGTGCAAAAGACACAAACAAATACAAATTGCAAAAATGTCTGCCAAGTGATGAGAATATGAAGTGATATGTTAGATGTGACATTGTCAATAAGGTCCGCAGATTATGTGTGATTTTAAGTTATTATTCTCTCACACAACTCAAATTAGTGCACTTTTCAATTTTAATTTCAAACAACTCTAATTACTCTCATTAGCTATAAATTAAATCTCTACTTATTTATGTAAGATCAATGTATACTTTGCCCTGTTTCTAATCTCAATTCTATTATTGTGAAAATGTTGACTTCTCCTCTTCTGTGTGTAAGATGTATTTTCGAAGTCTCATTCGTTTGTAAAATAATTCAAAATTTAAAAGAATGCACAAAAGCAGTAACATAATTGGAAGGCTTGTCGGGTGGGACAAAATGAGGTTAAAAGTGAGAAAATTTGATTTGTGAAGATAATGAAATTTCGACCTCATCTGGTATGCCGTTCCCCATGAAAGTAGGTGAAATCAATTTCTTCTATGTAGATCAGACATTCATTGTAACCTTTCGTTTGAATTCTCCACAATATTCTCGATCTCAGCTAGTGACTAATAATTCACATTACGGTAACGCGCATTAGAAAAGCTTCATGTGTGGTATATTACTAACAATCCAGCTCTCTAACATTCTCTTTAACCTGCCACTTTCTATCTGTCTGTTCACTTCTACTCCAAAATAACAATTCTACCTATAATCCCCTTTTCTCCATTTTTCCACTCCATAATCAACTCATTTGTCTGAAAGTTCACTAAAGTACCCAAAAGCGATATACAAACAAATTAAAAGAGATGAAATTTGACTAAAGAGGAATCAACAATCAATAAGTTCACCCAAGTTTAAATTGTCTTTTTTAATTCACCCAAATTCTCATTCTTTTTTCTTCACTTTTAGTGTCTCAAATCCTGACTAAATATACGGAAATGAAAATATGAGTTGACAGAAAAATAAATTTAACTTGAGCGTATATGCGTTCAAAAGACAAAACTTCGAGCGTACGTATTTGCCCTTTCCCTTAAAAATAAATAAATACAAAATTAACCAAGTCTAACAAGATTGTACTAGGTAAACAAATACAAGTCCGATATTTTCAAAAGAAAACTTTGAAAGCTCTTGTACTTGCCTTATCCTGACAGTTCAGGACTCTGATAGGCAGTCGAGCCAGTGGGGCTTACTTGTTCGTGACTGTTGTCATCTCACCTCGGTTAGTTCTTCGTCGCAACGCCAACAGAGCGGCCCATGTTTTGGTTGAATGCTCGCTTGTTCTGGAAAATTGGATTATGAGCGAGGGATCTATCCTACCCGATTTTTTTGGAGGCCGTTAAGGCAGACCTTTCTTAATATATCCCAGTTTGCTTCTTTTTAAAAAAAAAAAAAAAGATTGGGAGAGAGAGGGAGATGGGTTTGTAGTAGAAAGAGACACACAGACACACAGCTGTGGTCTGATTTGGACCCACAGGCAGTGGCACTGCCTGTTGTGGACAGTGCAAGTGATTAATTACATTGCAAAGAGAGCGCGAAACTAACGGGGGCTCATAGAAACTTGCACTACAGAGAGAGAGTGAGAGTGAGAGTGAGTGGTGGAGACTCAGTCTCAGACTTTGGAGCTGCACAAACTCAGACTTCTCGTCTGTTGCGGTCGTCTCCATACCTATTCTCGTTTATGACAACCTTTGTTGATCCATTGTGTAATGACTCCACTCACTGTCTCTCACTATTCACTTTCCACTCTCACTCTTCGAATCTCTTTTAATATACAAATTGAAAAACATGATAATTTGTACATGTAACTTTGGGTCACTTGTATCCTTATAATAACATGAAAAAGTTACCTTTTAATAATTTACTTGTTATATAACATTAATTTAGATTTGAGATTAAATATCTTTTTCAAAAAAAAATATGCGGAATCATTAAACCTATATGAGATTCAACAAAAAAGAATTGGGGAGAGGGATTAAATTCATGATAATTAACTTTTTTTTTAAAAAGTATGAACTGAGTTGATAATATTGTTTAATTTCATATCCATATTAACATAAATAGGAGTTTGATCTTAAAAGAAGTATTTGGTCAAATAAAACATAATACTAATTTTCTTATGGGATCTATTTTAAAGATGGGGTTCAGCTAGATCTTAGATTTTTTTTTGTGGCAGGTCACATTAAGGTGCCTTTTGATCAGAATGCCCTTGTTTTATGGGGGATCATTTGGATTACGTGTGTCCTTTAGGCAATATGAATCGAGAAATGTTATCACGTGTTTTGTTCGATTGCCCTCTTGTTAGGCGTGTATGAGTCGTAATGGTGTTGATTGGTTTGGTTGGGACCGAAGATAGCGTCTTTTCTCGGCTGAACCACGTCTTTCATACTAGAGGGTCAGAAGTGTTGGAGGAGATGGTAGGGATTTTGTGGGCCATTTAAGGAATAGAAACGAAGTGATTTGGCGTGAGTCGAGATTTACTCCAACCTCAGTGGCCTTCGAGGCGAAGAAGCCTAGTGCGGAGTGAAGGGTGGTAGTTTTGGTCTCGCCTCAAAGAAGGTTACCGGTCTCAGTCCATAATTGGGAGCCACCAGAGCAGAGGACAGTGAAGTTGAATGTAGACGGTGCACTCGACGTTGAAGGTTAGAAATTAAGGATTGTACGGTGATTAGACATGATCGGGGTAGGGTTATTGAGAAGAATGGTCTGGGGGAACGAAATGCGTCGAACAATTTATGGTTGAAGCCCTTGCCAGCCAGACTGCTTTAAAATGGGTCAAAGAAAGCCACTGTGTGATTATGCAGGCTGAGTCGCATTGCTAGGGAGGGATTTAGGGAGTGACTAAATGTAACGCTAGTATTTTTAGGCGTTCTGCTAATGACGCAACTCATTGTTTAGCTCGGGCTACACTTAGCGAGGAAGATTAGATCCTAGGCAAGGAAGTTGTTGCGACAAGTTTTGATTCATTTGTTTTTCCAGATTTCCTGTAATTTCAGTTTTTAGTTCTAAAAAACATCATCTAAACATTAAATATATTCAATAAGAATGATTGCAGTAGGTACACCTAACTAAATACGTTTTGCACATAAGAACATTTAACTTTCTTTATTTATCTTGACAACTCATCTAAAATTCATAGTTTTGCACCACTTTTAAGACAGTGACTTTGTCCCTATTACCTTATACATGCAATGGGAGATCAGGGAGGTAAAATAAATTTTTTCGGAACTCAGAAAACTATTTTGCCAGTGTACTCTTGGCAGAAATATGAATTTTAGGAACGATGACATAATAAAAAAAAGTGTTAAGCATATTTATATGCAAAATATGTTTAGTTAGATGTACTCATTTATAATTAATAGTTTATTAATATCATCGTAATTAAAAAGAAATATATGAGGATTTATTTATGTTTGATACTATATTTTCTCAAATAATGGATTCAATAAAATTGATAGCTACACTCCTACTTTCCAATACCCTTTCAACAACACAAGTCTGTTAAAAAAAAGCTTATATATATAGTTAAACCAATTAAGTTTAGGATTAAAACTTACCAGTCTATGAACAAGATAGTTTGGCAAGAAAGTGGCAAATATTAAATGAAAGATATGCTCCTAAATTAAGCCTAATTACTATGGTTACATCTTTTCAAAGGAATCTACTAATATAATTAATTAAAAGTTGAAGTCCTTTCAGATCAAACCAAATAGTTGTGTCCATATAGTTCTTTAAACTGTCAAATGAACAAGAAAAAAAGGACATCATTGCATTGTCATTTCATCTACAACAATTTCTGTATAAAAGTTTGAAAAATCTACCACTAAGATTCCCAACTTGGAAGTTTCTCATCATTAATTACTATTTCTTCTTCTTAATGTGGTATATTATATATAATGGAACATAGATAATAGTAAAGCAAAAACATCTCTTTTTTTTTATCAGGACCATTAATTCTGTAGCCCGTTACAAACAATTGTACAACGTCCAAATGTTTTACAATTATTGAATTGTTGAAGATCTGAACGTGCGTTGTTCAAGTGCGCGAAACATGACATTCGAACGTTTAAATATTTTTATCCCGTTTGTGCCTGATTATTGCTCTATTTAAATATATTATTTTATTATACAACCTCCTCCACTTGCTGTACCCACAGTAAAACAAATAAAAATGAAAGAAACAAATATATACTATAGTTTACAATTTGTACTCTACATTAGTGGTTCTAATCATTAGCAAGAAACAAATTTTTTTTTATAACACAATTCTCAAATTTGCCGAAAAGACTTGACAAAATCACAATTAAATATATGTATATTCATCAACTGACATCATGTACTTTGTGTTGTTTTATTATGTCACATATACATAAGAACACACCTTAGAGTACACTCATGTTTGATATGATTAATAAACAACAATTATTACTTAATTAGCTTCCGATTAATTAAAAACAAATCAATAATTAGCCACAATATATAGGATTATCCTACCACACTCTTCGCCTACGGAAAAGATGGGTTAAAATATTATTTCATGAACGACTTTATGATAAGATATTCACAAAACATTTTTTTTTCCTTGCGAAAAATATAGAATAATTAAAAGAAAAAGAATTGTCTTTGATGTGAAATGTTTCTCTCTTCTCTCCTTGAGACAGTGACATTAAAAAATATGATGGAATTTTTTTTTATTATATAATATTGTTGGGAAATGAACACTTTCGCACCTTCCCCGTGAAATGATTTGAATAAGGAAAAATTAAAATAAAATAAAATAAAATATACCGAGTAATATATATTTACATGTTCAAGAGCCCTATTTAGCTCTCTGCACCATTCCCATTCCCATCTCCCTTATCTCTTTCTTCTTTAGCTCTCTCTCTCTCTCTCTCTCTCTCTGCTTTTTCTTGATTTCTTGATTATTTCTTTCTTATATATTCTCTGCTATTCTTTTTTTTCAAGAAAAGGGTCGGTCTCGTCGGAGATTCAAGAACCAACCGCCGTCGCCGGAGATGGCGATCCGACGCCGCTCGTGCATGCTTTTCTTGATCCCGAGCCCGTTGGCTCAATGACTTCAAGTTCTTGATCGTTTATGCGCTGTTTCTTGATCGGTAGCCCCTAGGGTTTCGCGATCTCGGATCGTTTTCTTGAGTTCTTGAGGTTCTTGGATTAGGGTTTCGCGGTTCTTGTTTCTTGTTTCTCGAGTTCTTGTCAATTATAGGAGGAATGGAGTGTTAGGGTGTGAAAAAAAAAGGAGAGAGATCGGAGAGAGTGAAGCGATGAACGAGAACAGTAGCGGAGGAGGGTCGAGGTCGAATTTCCTTTACGGGTCGTCGTCGTCGTCGTCGTTGGTTCTCGGGGCCAACACGGCGTCGTTTCACAACTTCCAGCAGCTCCATCCCGTTGCCGGCGAGTGCTACAACCAGTCGCCGGAGGCGCAGCCGACGGTGAAGACCGAGGCGAGCAGCTCTCACCATCAGAACAATAGTCACCAGAATTTTCACTACCCTCTCATGATGAGGCCTCAGCACCAATTGCCGTTTCACCACCACAGCAACAGTAATGGTGGTGGTGAAAAGAACGACAACAGTAGCAGCAGCTCCAATGAACTCGAGGCTATAAAGGCCAAGATCATAGCTCACCCTCACTACTCCAACCTCCTCCAAGCCTACACTGATTGCCAAAAGGTACTTCCTACTCTCTTTTGTTTTGATCGGAAAGTTGTGTATCAAGATTTGTGTTCGGGTTCGACTAGGCTGTGACAAAGCAAAGACAACACTAAACTTGTGATTCTCGAGTATTCTTGAAATTGTTGTTAACTTCACAGTCTTCTAGAAAATGCTAGGCGCTAGTCGGGTGACTAATTAGGGATCAGTTGGGGTTAATCGAAAAGTAAATCCGAAGTCGAATCAACAATTTGTCAGATAAGTCAGAAATTTTTAAAACACTGCTACGACATATAAAATCCCATGTTTGAGTGAACATAAAAATTGGAGAATTTTATTTTGTTTTATATAGACTATGAGAATTTTATTTATTTGATTGTTAAAATAATATAGGTATATTTATATTTATATATTTTTAGTGGTTTGATGGTAGATGAACATAAAATGGTGTTATAGGTGGGAGCTCCGCCGGAAGTGGCGGTTAGGCTGGCGGCGGTTCGGCAGGAGTTCGAGACAAGACAACGATCCTCGGTGACCTCTCGAGATTGTCCCAAGGACCCCGAACTCGATCAGTTCATGGTTTGTCCTTTCATTATATATTCATTACAAAACATATTCACTATTGTTTAATTTGGACACATTAAGGGATTGAAAATGAGTATATATTCTCATGTTGAGTGGTAATTGCAGGAAGCTTACTATGACATGTTGGTGAAGTATAGGGAGGAGCTGACCAGGCCATTACAAGAAGCCATGGACTTCATGCGAAGAATCGAAACTCAGCTCAATGTGATCACCAACGGCTCTGTCCAAATCTCTTCCGCCCCCGGTACCCTCTATAACACTCTTCTCGGACAATTCGTACCATATCTAAAGAGAATCACATCTGAAAGACGTAAATCCGTTCATCAGCTTAAATAATAATTTAACACATGTATATGTATATTTTAAGAAGAAAATCAAGTGTTGGTATTTAAGATGATTTCTTCATATCTTTTGATATGACTTGATATATTTAGAGTGTGATCAAAGCTCAAATATTTGGAACCCTATCTGGTTTGATCCTCTGACAGTACCTGAAGCAATATATATTATATATTTGTCATTTCCATCATTTCCTAGGTTTCAAGTTACTAGAACTGTGCATGTGTGTGTATGGCCTTATTTTGTGTAATCTAATTAATAATTAGGAAATAATAATTAGTACCTATAGGCATAGGATTCTGTTCATGTCATTCGTCAATCTAGATAGCTGTACCGCTTTGTCAGGTTTCTTTCTTTTATTATATTTTTTTCACTTCAATACTCATCAATCTTGCCAATTTTCTTGTTTGTTTTATTCCTTTAATTTTATAATGTTTAGCTTTATTAGATTTGTGATTGGGTTTATTGTAATTGGTGATTTGTGGTGTGATTTGTTTGCTGGTTGGTTGGGGACATGCCTTTTCCTGTGATTTAGCTATAGATTTGTTCTATTTTTGTTGTTTAATGTGTGATTTGGGTGTGTTCTTAATTGGGTTCTAATTTTGTTTGTTTGTTTCGTATTGATTGATGTTTGTTTGATTCATGCAATATATTTTTTGTATATGCTTGAATCATAATGCCTATTGAGTGTTATGAGATTTATGCAATGTATTTTTTTTATAATGCCTAAGAGATTTAAACAAATGTACAAACTAACGTAGTCGGTTGTCCGCTTGATACATGTTACGATTAGGATACCTATAATGCCAGTTGTACGAAACTCTCGTGTTCTCTTCGATTGCTCTCCAAGAACTCGTTAAAATTGAGCTGACCGAGTTTTGGGACGAGTTTTTAAACTCGTTCTCGGTAGTTTAATTTTATGGAGTCCTTGCTCGATTAAAGTTAGTCAATTTTTTTATATATATATTATACATGATTTGAAACTGCTCTATAATTAATTTTTGATTTTGTTTTGACTTATAAGAATGTTTGAAAGTATCTTATTTTACTAAAATATTGTAATTATGTATTAGTAAACTTTATATCATGATGATTTTTTCCGATCTATCCCCTAAAGTCTTAATTAAACTTCTTAATTTTTTGTCTCACCTAGTTCCCCTTAATTTTGAGTTTCAGAACCTTGCTTGGTCCATGCATGCTTTTTTAGATATTTTCAGACACAGGTTTGGCTATAGATAAAAAGAGAGATTTTGAGATAAATGTGGGAATGAAGTCAATTAAACCTCTTAGAAGCTGTGTTCTAAAATATGTTAAGCACTAGTCTCTAAGGATTAATCGAGAACTAATAAAGAGTAATCGAATTTGTATGGTTCAATTTATTATTAATAAATTATTATACATGCATAGAAAATACGAATTATAATATGTGATATATAAAATCATAAATATTTTAATAATTGTCAAATTCATATTCTTAAAAAATATCAATAAATAACATTAATATCCCCAAATTTGTTAAGCCGAACTCTTCTTCCTCTTACTAGTACTTGTTTTATGTGTTTTTAAATTGAAATTTAAAAATAAATAAACCAACCGCTTAATTGTGTGAAATTAGGTCTGTGCTTTACAAATATTTGCCTAGCCAGACGAACGGCTAGTTTGATTTTTAGAACGCTAACCCGCCTAGTCGCCCGACTGATTCAATCCGCCCGGCCTATAGGAAATCCGGCCCATGTTCTATAGATTCCTGCCTAAACCAAATATTAGAACATTGCTTAGGAGGTGTATAAGCTATATATGGGGCTATATATAAAGTGGAAGATACATATTTTCTTGTAAGTTACTAGAAAGCTAGTTATTCTCTTTATATAGGCTTCTAGGCTGTGACGAAACAATAGTTAAAAGGTGAATGTGGTTGATACATTGATTATACCGAAGAAGGGGCACTCAAAAAACGTTGTATTGTTATTTCTTTACTGAATTTGCCGTCGATGATTTGGGTGGATAATTTGATACAATTATTGTGTGTTGATATATGCATACATTTTTTCAATGTGACACAAATTAAATATACACAAACAAGAACGGGTTTGGGAATAATTGTGACCTTCTTGATCTGTCATATCTTACGGAAATTATTACATACCTTTTTCTTGTTTCATATCTTGAGGAATATATGCTAGCTACTATTCGATGTGACTTTTTTTGTTCTTGTATTTATTTTATAGTACACGAGATCAATTAAGTACTAGTTACTAATTTCTTGAACATTTCAACCCTAATGTGAAGGACAATGATTTTGTAGTGTATAACCAAAAAAATACGTTGTCATGAGGATAACTTGTTCGTCATTATTTCATGTACATTGTTTTTTTTTCTCGGGATATTAGTTGTGTAGAGTTGATGTGAAATTTATAACCAATTACACAGATGACAAGGGTGAGGGTGTCGGTTCATCGGAAGAGGATCAAGACAATAGTGGCGGGGAAACAGAACTTCCCGAGATTGATCCACGAGCTGAAGACCGAGAGCTGAAAAACCACTTACTGAGGAAGTATAGCGGGTACTTGAGCAGCCTCAAGCAAGAGCTCTCCAAGAAAAAGAAGAAAGGGAAGCTACCGAAAGACGCCAGGCAGAAACTGCTCAACTGGTGGGAGCTACACTACAAGTGGCCTTACCCTTCGGTAAGCCTATCCTCTTAAAACTCATTTTAGGGATTTCCCGTCAAAACATAGGTTGATGTAATTGACATTGTTCTAAAAGTCTTTGATTTGTCTGATTAATCACTGATTAATCCTCTATCATTTTTGATTAACCCTTCAGTCCGCTTTATTTTCTGATTAAACCCTTATTAGTATCCAAAAGGCTCTCTGCCTGACTAGCGCCTAGAATATATTTTAGAGCATTGAAATTTGTACATACCAATATATAGGGCCATACTCTATAGCTCGATGTGATAAACATTCCCTCTCGCGTGTTTTCTACACGTGGACTTAACGTCTACATGAGTTGATGCAATGTGCTCGTTGGTAAAACAGGAGACGGAGAAGGTGGCGCTGGCCGAATCAACGGGCTTGGACCAGAAGCAGATAAATAATTGGTTCATAAATCAGAGGAAGCGGCATTGGAAACCCTCGGAGGACATGCAGTTCATGGTGATGGATGGTCTGCATCCACAGGGCGCGGCTCTTTACATGGATGGGCACTACATGGGCGATGGCCCTTATCGCTTGGGGCCGTGAGCAAAAATGTAGGATTGTTCGGGAAATTGCTGCTCGCCAGCGAACGAAGGCGATGGTTTGGAATTAAATCTACTATGGCTACAATTTCCACATTGTTATGTTATGTGCAAGAATTGGAGTAATATTTACAATGTTGTGCTATGTGAAATGACTCACATTGTCACATTTAGTGTTTTCTTATGGGTTTTAATTTGTGTTATTGTGTTGCTCTATTTGTCTTTAAGAAGGATAAATAAGATATGTTATTTTGAGACTCTGTGCTCTATTGCCTTTACCTAGTTATTTATTAGAAAAGATTTTTTTACTATATATATTATGGTTGTGGGCTAAAATATATATTATTTCAAACCCACATTCAAAGAAAAAACATTTGTCCAAAGGCTTTCGAATAAGTGATGGGGAGATTCGAGCTTTATTCAACTAAGAAAAGTACCCAATTAAGTTAGTTCATATATACATTAAATTTCATCACGGACCTAAAATGCTACTTTATTATTATGTGGTTCTAGTGTGTACACCATTGAAATTTAGCTCCAAGCCGGCGAGACTTTCCTCTCGCCGGCTTGATCAAGCAGGCGAGATATTCGCCCGAAACTCGCCGGTTTGGTTCTTACCGGGCAGGTCTCGACGGGAATGGTTATAGCCGGCGAGATATTGAATCAATACCTCGCCGGCTTTGAGGTGACCAATGTTTCGCCGGGAAAGGTGATGACCGTTGTGGTCAACATCCGAATTTTGACTGGTGAAACCAACCCGACGAGATATTGAATATCTCGGCGGGAAAGGTTTTACCAAACCGGCGAGATATTCAATATCTCGCCGGGAATAAACAAATTTCCAGTAGTGGTATATGAACTATTTTTTAACTCCATCATCATCTGACGTGACATTTTGGACTTGCATATGAACCTAGCATAAATCAAAACCACGATTTGTTTTATCATTTATCGATAATATAAATTTATAATAAAGTTGTAAACTTCACAATTTAACGTCACACGCACGATCACCGTGGATGGCACATATCCTATACATCTGAACTGACGAAGATATTATAACAATTTGATTATTTTCGGGAAATTTCTCCAAACTAGATTTTTGTTCACTTATCTGTGGCCACGAAACGTGGCAAACACTTAAAAGCATGCCAATACCAAATTTGAGGGTATATTGTAAATAGCAAGCAAGTCCACAATTTTAGTAACTAATTGTCTCCATTGTGCCATGGGACAACTGCAAATGACTGTCAAAATCTTAGGTTTGAATTGAATTCGATAGTGTTTGTTTCTTGATTCTCTTTAGATCAAGAAAATGATGGAGGAGATGAATATGTTTCTTGGGTTGTCTGGTGATGACAATGATAGGCCATGGCACAATCATGGGATTGGGCTCTCTGAGAATACTACATATTTTTTGTCTGGAGCAAGTGATTGCATCTACATGGTCTGATTTTGTAAGTGGGTTTTGATTTGAACTGAGGCTCCTAAATTTGAAGATTACATATAATTTTAATTCAAAAAATTAGTTACTAAAAATTATACATTTAATAAGTAACATATAGATATATAAAAACGTGCATTTTAGAGGCTCACGTCTGAAAGATGTGAATCTATTCACCAGCTTATATAACAATCTGAGCATCTACCTATAAGCTTAAACGTGTCTTGAACGTGCTCTCCATATGCCATCGGGCCTAAAAGCCCATGGATTATGCGTCCGCTCTATACCTGCCTCCCGCTCGTTTGCTTTCACGTACGCATTTCAAACTGACTTGCACGTGAGTGAGAGTGCTAGAGTCTCACATCAAAAAAATATGAATCTATTCACCAGCTTACATAACAATCTGGTGGGTTGAGTTTTTGATAGTGCAACTTAAAAAAGTTAATTAATAAAATATTTCAATCCTTAAGGTTTAAAAAATCAATAAAATGATATGTTTGATCCGATCACACACATCACGGTCACAAATAAAAGTTACTACTTAACTTTTATTTGAGACCACGATTGTATAAGGATGACAAAGTCTCAAGTCCGGACGCGGCTTGAACCTGAAGTTCTTTCGAGAGGTATGTCATACTATTTAAGAGGATAAATTGCTATGAATGTCCGACGGAAATGAAATCCCATGTCAATAGTTGTGACAAATTACATATTTTCACTAATAGATAAGAACACACTCAACCGGTGCCCAAAAAATATAAACCCCATATCAATGGTTCTGGCAAATTTGTTAAGAAGAAAGGTCCCACGTGGAATGAATATAAAAAAGAACGGGTGTAACTAATAAGTTTGAACATTTAGTTGTGAAGCCCGGCTCAATATGTACAAAGTGGGTAAATAAAAGTATCCGATTAAGGACACGTCAGATCCAATAGAGTTTGGGGCATTAATCCTTGGGCTTTTCAAGGTCAGGTTAATTTTAAATGGGCCTAGCTAAAATATGGTTCAAGCCCAACCTTTCTTGATGATCCCAAAAAAGAAGAAATTAACGGTTAATACAAATTTCTAATGAAAGAAATAAGTAAAGATCTGTAAATATGATAATAAAAAAGAATCAACCAAAAGAAAGCAAAAAGGTGAAAAGTAAGTGATACTTTAGAAATTTTACTTTCCACTTTTTGTTGCTTTTGTAAAGATTTAGATGTTCCAATTCACATTCAACTCAAATAATTAAGAGGGTGTTTAGGTAAAGTCCAAAACATTAATTAATTACAGGTTTAAACGACTAAGATGTCTTATTATTTGACAACGGCTAGTGACCAGCTGAATTTATTATTATTATTATTATGAGTAATACAGATCTTAACTTGCTTCACAAGCCAGCATTAAGTGCTAGTTGATTAGTCTTTCCAAACAATAACTAAGACAAAGTCTTAGCACACTAATCATATATTTGTCAATATCCACTGCAGAGTGATTAATTAATCACTAACTTGTTCGAATTAACCCTTTTCACATTTATGTTAATATTGTATACATGTTCTAAAGTTTTTCATTATGCGTATCGTGTAAGCAGTACTCAAGAACATTTAATTATCACCGATCGGTTGAAAAAAATATGAATAAGAAGTCTAAACCTCCACCTATAACTCATGGTGGATCAAGTCAGATGAGACAGTAAAATCTAAAATCATGATAGCAAGATGGACCGGCAAAAGAGAGTGCAAAGACAATTTGGGCTCGGAAGCGTGAGCAACCCGATGTGATGGAACCCAACGTGGAGCGAGAGAATTTTAAGATTTCACACCTGAGTTCAGGTCTCACATCAAAAAAAATACGAGATATAAGAAGAACTCACATATACATTAAAGGTGATCAGACTTCTAACTTGATATTATAACTTAACCCGTTTATCTATCGTTCTCCGTGTGAGAAGTTGTCAGAGCCCCATATCGAAAACATATTCATCTAAAAACCATTTTAAATAATAAATTTCAGCATGCACTTATAAACTCGAGTTTCTAGACGGATGTGATTTCTAACATGGTATTAAGTTTGACCAGTCTCTCTCCCGCTCGTCTGACATATGGCCAGTCATTTTTAAAACAAATCTATAATCCTGCCAACACGTGAGATGGGATTACGAGCAAAACTAACAATTACATTAGAAAGAGGGATAACCCCTAACTAATCGGGACATCACACGTTTCTCAAATAACTACAGTTACAGTAGACCCACAAGGATCTCTACAAATTGCTGATGATCACATAAAAACCTAGATCATTCTCATAAACTATATAACACATGAATGGAGGGTGAGGGTGAGGGATTGTTTTCTTCAATTTTCAGTTAACTATAAGTAGCTTTGTACATAAATATATGCCCTGAGAACAAAAAGCTGGGTTTCTAGCAAGCTGCAGAGGGATGGGTGAGAGGATTGAACAAGTGATGATCAGAAGTAGGATCAGTGGAACCACCATTCCTCTCATGACAGCAAATGCACATTGATGATGTTGTTAGCTTCAAAGCTTTGAGCTCATTGTGCAGCTTCTTGTTCTCTTCTGTTAGTGTCTCCCACCACTTCTTCAGTATCTCACAATGTTCCTCTGTTTGCTTCAGCTTTGTTCTATCATAACAATGAAATAACTCTAATGTCAGAGCAAAACAAAATACAAAAGTCACTTAACTACAATATTAAATGTCCATATAAACACAGCAACGGTTTGAGCTTCACATTATTAATGAGGAAGTCTTGATTTCGAACCCCGTTGTGATCAAATTAAGAAAAAGTAGATTTATGTATATAAAGTTATGCAGTTTGGGTCAAAAACAATTTCAAAACATTAAGCGAAACGTTTCGCAATCCTATCGAGCTTTAATTATAGATTAGACTCGAGTTCGGCTCATTTATTAGATGAACCCAACGTTAGCCCTAACTTTACTATTTAATCGCGCTCGAGATTGAGTCAAACACTTATTTTTCGTGTTGACTTAAATTTTGACAAAATTAGGCTCGATCCAGCTCATCTATATCCTTAGTGAGGGAGGTCAAGATTGTTGTTTATACAAAAAAATTGACAAATTGGAACATGACATGAGTAGAAGAGCATCTATATATTTCGCATAAAATTCGTAATAATTTAAAACGTTGACAACTGATACTGCAATAGCGTAACCAGTATAATTTACTTTGCACTTATTTGTCAAAACGTACCTGGCCCTCCTGTTTTGGAACCATACTTCAACCTGTCTCGGCCTCATATTCAGCCGTGCGGCCAATACTTGCTTCTGCATCTGATCATTTCAAGAAAAAACAAAATAAACAAATCATAATCAACGAGTAATTAATTAAAGAATTTGACAATAATTAAGATTGTAAAGGTGTGAGTATATATATATGTACATGATTGAGAGTGGAGTGTTGCTTGAAATTGTCCTCCAAAATCGCCGACTGTCCCTTGCTGAGCCTAAGCTTCTTCCTCGGACTTCCCTCCTCGTCTTCTTGATCGCTAATGGCCCTCGAACACATCGACATCGACATCGACGACGCTCTCTCCATCTTTACCTCAGCCCGGTCTGTGTGGTCCTCTGGTGAGAGGCTCAAGGCAAGAGAAGGCAACAAGTGATCGTCGTGCCGTTTCTTGATCCTCCGATGCTCCTTTTCTTGATCTTGATGGTGATTAAAGGAGCTCAGGCCAAGGCTAGTGTTTATAGGGCCATTGAAATCATTCTTGGAGCCCATTTTTGAGAGCTTGTATTGTTGAGAGAAATGAAAGTGTTGAAGGTAGGGGAAGGAAGGTTTAGTGGGGTCAATTATTATATGGTTTAATTGATGAAATAGATTGTACTATTTTAAGGACATGATGTGACATAGTGTGGAGGGTTAAGGAATAAAATATCATAGGAATATATGCAATCTTATGTACATGTGCACGCGTAGAATTAAAAAAATTCGGATTAGATTTGATTAGTTCAATTAAATCAATCAAGCTCGATCATGTTAAAATGATTACTCATGTATTATTATCGATCACTGATTTTTTTATGTGAATTTTAAACTCACACGTGGAATCCTTAACATTCTCCCCTTTCGAATTGTAGCTCTTGAAAAATAGAAATCATGCAGAGGCAGCGGTTTAAGCAATTATGACATTGGGAAGGATATCGGGATACGCAATTTTTTTATGCGTGTGCATCCCACCGGAAGAGGATTAACTTCATTGACAAACTCCATGACTTTTTCAAGAATCGGTGCGATTGGGAGTTAGGATTGGATGCCATTGTTACTAACTAATATTTTTTCGTCGGATAATGGTGACTCGGATCAAGTGCTCGATTTGGTGGATTCGATTATGATGGCAGACTCTATTACCAACTTGCTTCGGGAGGTCCAAGGGGCTCTCATCCAGATGTGTATAGAAAAAGTATCATTAATTCAAAGTAACTATTCACAAAATATTACGTTACTATATTTAGTATTGACATATTTTTTAGCGCAAGGTAAAGATGTCAGTCAACATGTTGCAACACATTTGGCTTGACATAATACGCGCAGGATTAGGCAAGACATCGAAGACTTTCTGTTTTATTCACAGAAGTTGTGCGCGCAAAGTCACGAATGATTAATGCAATAACCAGCTGGAAGGAAGACATGTCAGCAAGGTTTAGAGAAGGCGAAAACACCCAAACCTGTCACTTACCAATAACGCAAGGTGGCAAAGGTTTTTCTAATCGAAATAGGAATCCGATTAAGCAATAGGATTTGCTATAAAAGCAGGTGCTTCTCCCTTAGCAACTCAGTTCTTTCTCTGTGCTAAATTCTCAGAGCTCTTAACCGTGTACGACTAGCGGATCGATCACATACATCAACTCGAGGAGATTTGAGTGTTTGTGATTTGTAGGTATTTGTTCGTGATTGAAGACTCACGAAAAAATTGTCGAAGACAACAATACCGAGCATAGGCTTGCTGGAAGGGTGGAATTGAGGGAATCTCAAAGACAGGGGAAGTCTCTGGTCGAGGTGGTTCACGGTGAGATCTATAGTAACTTAGGACAATAACTTGTGCGATAGCTAGTTAATGCTTGAAGTTGTACTATTGACTACTAAATAGTGAAAATCTTTCCACTGACAGAGTGCCCCCAGACGTAGGTGCGGTGTCACCGAACTGGGTAAACATATTGTGTGTCTTCAGTTTACTTCTTTATTATTTTCTGTCCATAAACTGTGATTAGTCAAGTTGTCGAATCAACTGTTACAACATTATGTTCGACATCTTGTTCTTGCTGCTTAACAGAATTCCAGTATTAATTATTTATTTATGAAAGCGAGGATAAAGATTATACATGACATATATATATATATATATACACGTGGAATCGCATGGAAAGTGGAGGCTGAGTGCATCATTTTACACACACACCATTCAAAATGATTCCATGCCTTTTTCCACTTATTTGCTTGCTCAATTTTACTTTCAGACTATATATACATACTTGTTACACTAATTAATCAGTGCTATGTACACTCATAGATACATTTCCTAAGTTTAGAAAACGTCTTAGTTTGTTTATCATCATCATTAAGTGTTTATTCAGAAGTTATGAACCGATGATTCAATCCAACGACTAAATCAAAGATAGGCGGGACAACCCCTAGGGTCCAATAACTTCTGCTTATCGCATCCGAGCTAACAGATGAGTTACGTCGTTATAAGAATACCTAACGGAAAAAGAGCATAACATTGGAAGATGATGCATCGTACGTGGCTAGAAAGAATTATTTATCAAAATTCGTTAATTCGCAAGAATACCAATATGATAGATTTTGGAGGAAACCTCGATTTTTGTTAAACTCCAACAACTAATTAACAGAAACGTAAAAGAGTACTTAAATACCCAAAACCTAATTGCAGAAAAGAAAATCTTAAACTTAGTGGAAAATGAAACAAATTATCAAAATTGCAAAAAAAAAAAAGTGCCGAAACTTTAAAAAATGTGATTTTGATCCTCAAGATGACCTCGGATGGCTGAAATCCATCGTAAGTCTTGGAGAAGCCATGAGTTTGGCTAAAACACCGTTTCTAACCAAAAAACATTAGATTTTTTTGTTGAAATCTAACACTTTCTCAATTTGTACTGCATCATAAAGAAATTGGTTAACATTTTGAGTACAATAGAAGATTAATAGTCACTTAATTGTTCATTATTAGGCTAGGACCTTCATCGATCGACATATTTCACTTATAACATTTGAAATAAATCAAGGAGTTAATAGGGTGAAGACCATCTTCTGGTGAAAACTAATCATAATTAAAGTCTTGATTAAATCAAGTTTAGTAAGAAAAAAATAATTTAATCTTAATGAACTTTAATTTTCAGATCCAATACCTTCCAAAAGGTAACGTCTTAACTTCTCTACTAAACACAAATGGAAAAAAAAAATTAGAAAAATCAACATGAGCATAATTAACTAATAATATTCATATATAATACGTGTATTATGTTAAGTATTTGTTAAATTTAATAATGAGTTCCTTGTGGTGTAACTTTCGTAATTCCCAAAATATGCTTATTGAACATTTATAAATGTTTTCAATATTTGGTGAAACAATATCTCATCCATTTCCGTTTGTGTTTGGTTTTAATTCGCTAATTACATAACAAAATATTGTAAAGTGCACATTAACTTTACGACAAAATCACGTGGCCGACCACTTATTTGCTTAACCAAAAATGAAAGAAACAAATTTTCAAAGAAGTCCAAAAATACAACTTAGAATCTAACTTATCATTGCCAAGACGAACGCAATTGTTTGGAATATTAAATCTTAATTATTACGCGTTAATATATAGTCCTCACGTTAAATCTTTATTTTTGATATCAGTTAATGATAATATATGATAAATTGAGCTTGACTTAGTGGTTGGTCTTACTTATTTCTTGACTTCATGTCAGACGTTCGACATGATACCAGCATTATTAATTTTGTACGTTCGAATACTTTAAAATATATAGATGAATTGTTTCGTCACGAGAACTTGATAATGGTAATAATAAGGTTTTTGTTTGATTTAATTTGAGCTTTTGTTGTAATGCGTGAATAGACATGCATTATTGACTTTCACGTAAAGAAACAATTGACAAATCAAGAACGGAACTGGTGATTGATTGGGAATATTTGTATTCACATTTTTTTTGTAATGCATTAGGAATAATCTTAATTGTTAGACACATGCAACTTCACATCATCATCGTCATCTTCAAAAACATGATCCAATGGTTATGTCTCGAATTTCTCTTAATTTGGTCATATTCATATATAGTATATTATAAGCAATGTTTAATGGAAGTCATATTCATGCCATGTCAATGTCTTTTTAGGTGTTTAAGTTTTACATATAAGTCTGGTTTTGAGTTATATTAATTTGAAATTACTTAGTACTTGACTCACCCGACAACTCAGCTCGACTCAAATTTGACTGACCCGAGACCCAACTAAATTGTGTGGGAAATGAGTTTGATCGATCCAACGCGATAGAGGTCGAGTCGAGTCTCAGGTGTTATCTACGAAACCACCGAATTACCAGACACCCAATTAGCAAAATGGGTCAGCCCTTTTATCCATATTAGGGTTAAATTAAGGGTTTCAATTACAATTTTAATTTGGGATTGAGGATTTCAAATTCGAGTTGAAGTTTCTAAATTTGGAGGTTTAGGGTTCGGGTTCGGGTTCTGGTTAGGGTTTGGATTTCGGGTTAACTCTGATTTCAATTGTGATGAGCTAAATTTTTTGGGCCCATCGGGTGAGTTAGGTCGTACCCGAATCAACCAATCACACCCAAACCCGACCACCCGAAACCTCTCCCGAGTCGAGCCTTGGGTCTAGTTTTCTAGACCCGAGACTTGTCGGGTGAACCCAAACTTGGTCGGGTTTACCCAACCCAATGAACACCCCTAATTCTTCTGATTTAGGTTGCTCATACTCTTAATCTTAAATCGTCTTGCACTCTCAACCGCTTGTCCATATGGCAATCATAACCTGATCAATCGTGATTATTTGAATTCTACTTACCCATGCCACCTGGCTCGATCTACCGTGAAATCCACTAGCGTTCTGGCCCGATAAAATCTATGCAAACCTGGTTATGATCCTACTTATTAGAGAGAATGAAGTCTTATTTAGGAGGAGCACACAGTAAAAAAAAAATGCATCACACTAAAACTCACCTATAATTTTTAAGACTAATCTATTAAGTTTTAGGTCTAATATATATATATGTACATACCGTACAATCATCACATTTCAAATATACGATATACAACTATCATGATATTATCAAAAGATATTTTTTATATGATTGACCCACATTCTGCATGCGACAATAATAATGATGTAAAATCGTATTATACTAATCTTTCTTAATTACAAAACACGATTAAAGAAATCGCCAAACCAAAACGACAAAGTGGAAAAAGAAAGCTCATGAACAAAGGATCCTCAAAGAATGTATTGGAGAAACGTAAGTGACGTAAATCAAGTGTGTATAGGCGACACGTGAGCATGTCGGCAAGTTGGTGGAGCCCACCAATGATTTGGCATGTAGGGGAATTCGATTCTAAGAAGATCATGACGACGACAATGACGACGACAACGATAAGAGAAAAAAGATTTGTGATAAGGTTTCAGATGTGTCTGAGGTTGATGTTAGAAAATCTATTAGGGCCAAGCCGACCAGTTTTAGTGTGGCCTAGAGAGCTATGTGTTTTTTGTTTGGCTTTTTGCAAAAAAAATTTTGTTTTAGATTCTTAGTCTCTTAGTCACAATACAATACAAAACATGACATTGATATATAATGTAGTCATTGGAGATGGAGAGCAAATCATTGATATATATATATATATATATATATGAACTATCATATTGAACAAGAGCGTCATTATCTTTCGATGTGTATTATGTATATTCTCTCTCATATGTTTGTATCTGTAAGATTTATTTCTCTCGACGCTTGTATGCATAAGCTTTCATTTCAACACTCTCGTCACAATTTGTATTTTCCTTATATATGTGGGTCATGGAAAGACTACAACTTTGAGTGTATGGCGAAATTAATTATAGGCGAAGTTGTCATGGGGAGATCTACAAACAAACCCTTGATCGTCTGTCTTTGATACCATGTAAAATGTGTTACATATATCGGTTCGTTGAAATGGGGACTCATGCACATAAGAGTGAAGGAAAATAAATTATATGAGAATGAGAAATATATAACCCACTGCGGAATATTATGCAAACAATGTGTCATATATAAAATGTTAACTACGTGTTAGTCCATAAACGTAAAACGAATAAATAATCAAAACAATCATACATACGACAGCAGAAACAGACCAAATCACGCAAACAGATTCAAATAATACTTCTCGTTTTATCAAAATACTAATGACATACAATAATAAATCTATACAACTTAACCTGAATTTGGCGCGGGAAGGAAAAATAAGACAAAGTTGATTTTTCGTCGAGGCACGATAAACCATCTTCTTTAAGACGATTATTGTCCCGTGTGGCTAATTGTCTCTCAACATACAACATCGAACGGAGACTAACTTGGACCGTGATGCAAAGAGTGACGGCTTAGGTGTTTTTGTTGTATTTGGCTCGGTATTTAGTCGAACTCTAAAAGGAAAAGGAAAAGAAAATCTTCCCAATATTCTTCATTAGAAAATATGACCACTTTATTTTCGATTTTACAAATTAAAAAACTTTGTTAAGAAATATTATGGGTCGAACATCAATTATGTTTTAAAGTAGAGTAGAGGCAGTTGCTAAGTTCATGATTTTAGTTAGTGTCTTTTTCTTCTCTGTACAGTTTAAGTAAATTCAGCCCATGTTTTTAGAGAGATGGGCCTCAGATCTGTATCGTGGTGTAGTCCATCAGGTAAATGGGCTTACATGACCAGTAAGGCTCCATGGCTCTTGCTATTACGGGCTGGGCCTTCACATGTGTGAGGTGTCATATTAAAAGCAGAAATCTTTTTTCTTTTAATTGGATAGATAGTTATTCAAATGGCATATAGCTAAGGTAAATCGTCCATTAACAAATACATGGATGGCAACGGGTCGGGTTTGGAGCATATTTGATTAAATCTGCACTTGTGCTCGAAGGATTCAAACGAGTACCAATCGAAAAAACTCCGCTCAAAATGAGTAAGTACTAGCTGCCTTGCTCAAGACCCATCGAATACAGGTTTTATCCAAAACCCAAAATCTATCCAAAATACATTTTAAAAAATGTCCATAATTTATAATAAATAATAATATATGGAATTCCCTTACATATTACATATTACATATTATATATAATGTATAATATATAATTATATATTAATTTTCTTATATGGTACGGGTTGGAAACGGAGTGGGTATAGAGAAACCCGGCCAAAACTTCAAGGGAAAAACATGTGTTTGACCCATACCTGATTTTTTTAGGTTTTACTCGTTCTGATCGGAACGGGCTGATCAATTATCGGGTTGAAATTTTTTTGTCATCCCCAACCAAAGAGATGCAAAGTTAACTATTTTAATCACGTAGTTACAATATCAAATATTTACTTAGTAAGTAGGTACAAAGTAAATTAATTTAATTTCAAGTTTAATCCCACTTCGAACTAAGCTTATGCAATTTAAAGTATATCACCTGTGAAGACCATTCCAACTTATACAGTAACTACTAACCTACCTCAATCTATAAATTCTCCCCACATGACGTAGTTAGACTCGAACCCTGGCCTAGGTAAAAAAAGAAGTGTCATGAACCACTACGCCAGAACTGCTCACAAATATTACTTCACCACTCTTGGTTTTTAGTGTAATCTGTTAAACGCTCGATGATATTGAAAAGTTGATATTATTCTATGAAGGTGATAGGGATATCACCTGTGGTGGGGTGTCACAAATATTACTATATGATATACTCGGAAATAAGAGTTAAAGGTTGTGGCCTTGAGTCATTACTTAACGTGTAGTGGGGAGACTCGTAGATCAGCTCGGGTTGGAAATAACCACACACGCACACCCATCGCCGTCACGTCACGTCACGATGCATTTTGGTTACAAAGAGAGCATCATCTGTTTCAAGGATCGCAACCTTTCCAGCACTCTCCAATGTAAAGGATTGAAGTTGGGACAGAATCTTCATCTTTTTCCTAATATCTTCTCTCCACTCTTTAAATATATATCAATCGTTAGTTCGTCAGTCTCTACTATTTGCAGCACTCAATAGTGGTATAAGTTCGTTTTATCTTAAGAAGGAATTGCTCGATAATCCTTCAAGTGTCAATGAAGGAGAAAAATTTTGTCATTTACCTTCATAACCAGTGGAATAACTAATTGTAGCCGCAAGTTCAATCAAACATGTCTTTTACTAGTGACACACATGAATCATCAGATCCATGAATTAGGGACAGTTCACATCAATAAGTGAAATGTTAAGAAAGTGGTGATACATGTGTGATCAATACCTTTCAAGGTACATGAATGTTCTAGTGGATGTAGCTTGTCTGTGGCCCATCTCATCTGACTAAGGTTACATGTATTGTTTCTTCTGTCAAAATTGTTTTCAAAATATTTCAAATGCAATTTGTTATTTAGAAAAAAAAACCAAAATTTTAAGTGCAATCACTCATTATATTCAGGACACCGTGCGATGCGCGGTGCTACATTTAAAACAACGGTGTATTATTACTTATTGAAAAAAATATGATAACATAGAAACGATGATCCATGTAAGAATTGACTGTATTGAGTGGAAATTTACTTTATTATTGTTTACGAATTGTCAAATAATAAATTGTTGTACTTTTTCGAAATACAATGTTTAAATATTACGTAGAAAAAATGTGAATAACACGTGATACAATGTGCTAATTAGGTAATTTAAATGTTTAGTAAATATGTTTTGACAAAATATTTATTAATCTATTTTTGATATAAAATATTAGTAAATATTATTAAAACGAAATGATGGAAAAATCAAGTCATGTGCATGTGCGTAATTACTTATTTAAATGAAATATCCAAAATATCTTTGGTTTGAAAAAAAGCAAAAAAAACCTATAAAGTGGTGATTCAGAATGAGTGATTAAAGAAGCTAACACTTTTAGAGCAAAATGAGACTTTAAAATTTTTTTTTCTCATATCAGCATATTTTTTTAGTTTTCAATTAGTTATTAAACATGTGTTTTGACTGATTTTTTTAGTATTGTTTCGGTTTGGAAGGATCTAATTAAGATCTTATCTTACTTTTAATTGTTTACATTTTTAATAATCATTTTTACCAACTAGCCAAAACTCATGCCATCATTCAAGTGAATCCTCCCTTATATATATATATATATTGTTTTTATACCACGTGAATAAGTATGTTTTGTTTTTATTATGATTCTTAATTATGTTAATTCTATTAATCACATGTTGCGTGCGTGCGGGACTTTGGTCTCGAATTTTTGTGGTTTGTACTCTCCAACACAGTAGGCGATTAGGGTTTTGTCGATTTGAGCGACGTCTCGCGTGTCTGCGAGGGAGAAGATCTATGGCAGGTTCTAGGTCGTGCAGCGGTGGGTGACGACACATGTGAGAGTGTCGGAGGGACAATGCGGATTCGGTGACTCAGATCTTGATTTCGGGGTTGATTAGTTTGCGATGGTCAAATTGTGGGGATATTATTTTGATATGATATGTGAAATGAGACGGGTACGGGAGGGGGTCATCTGTGGATGGGTAGAGAAGTTTCGGCGAACAGCTGGGTGCTGGAATGGGGGTGATCGGGGCTGAAAATTTTGGACGGGGCTTATCGGAGGTAGGTTCAGTTTTGGTTGGTTGGTAGATCAATACTGGGAGTGAACCAGAGTTCTCTGGCGATGGTGGGCAGATTCATGCAAGCATACCGTATTAGGGGGTCTTGGCTTTCTTAGGCTTCGATACGTCACCTGGGTGTCTCATTGGGATCAGTACTGGGAGGAAACTGGGGGTTTCTGGTGTCGATGGTTTGACCCACGTAAGCCCAATGAGCTGAGAGGATTTGAATTTTTAAAAATTCGCGATTCCCATATTGATTGCATGGTTGATCGAGAAAGCTGGTTTAAGGCGGTCTACAGCAAAATCACAGGGTTTCTCCATCTGTATAAGGTGGAGGCCATGACTTCTTTTGATGCTAACTGGTTCGAGTCGATTGGTCTCTGGGGTTATCATATATGTCTGATTGAAGTATTCTGCAACGGGATCACGATATTTCTCCATTCGTATGAGATGGAGGTCGTGACTCTACATGATGTTAGACGGGTAAAGCTGAACAACTTTGGTAAAATCATTAGCGAATGGTGTTGCGCACTATTCACTATCGAAATATGTGTTCGTCTTTCTTTTGCTCGGTATCAAATGGCTCACGAATTGGCCAAGTTTGTTTTAACTAACAATAGCTGTGATTATGGTGAAGGGTTTGTCCCACCATCTGTAACTTTAGTTATCCGATTTTATGTCGGGTTAGTTGCTATTTAATCAATAAATTCGCTTTTCCCTCCAAAAAAATTCTATTAATCGCACAGAGAAAAAGAATAAAATGTTAAACGGATTTGAACCGTTCAAACCGATCAGATTTTAAATCGTAACTATTGAGCTCATTTTAGATTTCTTACAAGTTAATTATGTCATATTTAACCACAACTATTTTAAGTGTAATTTAAAAATTATTGAGGTGTCGACCAAGCAAGTTTCAAATTTAAGATATTGATTTCGAGATTAGGTAAACTTGAGATAGTGACAAAGTTGTAGAGAAAGGAATCATGATGTATATATAAAGTTCTAAGGATGTTTTGGGATTTATAGAATATTATAGTTGAGGACTAATCAACTAATCAAAGATCGTAAATCAAGGAAATGTTTCCAAGTTTATCGTATAAAGTGTCATACAAGAAAGCACCAAACAAGAACATAAATATCGTAGTGACCATCGGATAGGATTTGAGTCTGAAATAAGCGAACTCAAATTTGGAAAATTATTTTTTCACAAAATTTAAGCTTGCTCACAGTGCATGTGTTCTATTTAAGTCTAGACTCGAGCCCAAACTAAATAAATAGTGGCACAAATGTGTATTTGGCTTAAGCCTCAAGTTCCTCCTAAATGGCACATATAAATAATAAATGAAAAATAAACTGTATAACCCAAGAAGAAATCACAATTATTACACGTAGTATATTACGTTATGTTATGTTTTCAGATATGTGATGCATTCCAGCAAGAACTAAAAGTTATGTGTGAATTATGAGAACCAGTTGCTTGCACGTGTTTTCATTATTATGTCATGTATTTTTCATAAAACAGTCGGTCAGTATTTCTATTATTATGACATGTGTTTCCATAACATTACCCCAGTATAACGAGAGGACGTGTATTTTTGTGTAGAAAATTAATGAACGGTGTTGGGGGAATGGTGTAACGAGGGAGTCGGTTTTTTTTCTTGTCAGTGGAATGATGTAACGAGAGGTCCTCGTGTATAGGGATGGCAAGACAACCCAAACCCGGCGGGTAACCGATTAACCCGCTCCGATCGGAACGGGTAAAACCCAAAAAAAATCGACATGGGTTGAGTACCAATTTTTCCCTCGGGTTTTTGGCTGGGTACGGGTTGACCTACACCCGCCCCGTTTCCAACCCGTACCCACGTAAACAAATAAATTATATATAATTTTTGAAAGAAAACGCGAATTTTATTTAATATATAGCAACTAACCCGACATCGAGCCGGACAGCTGAGGCTACAGTACATTAAAATAATTTTCAATTAAAGAAATTATGCATATAATTATATATTATACATAATATATAAAACAATTATATATTGAAGACAAATCATGTGAGAACACAACCCTTTTGTGAGAACGTGAACAGAGTTTGACCATTGAAAATAAGTGAATGTCTTACGAAAATAAGTGAATGTCCAATGGAAAAAGTTATTTCCAATGAAAGTGAATGTCCATGAAAAATTAATGAATGTCCAACAAAAAATGTATGGCGATTGAAAATAATTGAATGTCCAGTTGTTCTCACGTTCTCACAAAACATTTGATTCTCAATGGAATTCTTCCCATTATATATATATATATAACGTGTGTGTGATTATATATTATAAATTTTGAACATTTAAGTTTTTTTGTATCTCATATAGTTTTTGGGTTGAGTTTCGGGTAAAACTCATACCTGATGAGTCTTGAGCGGGGCGGCTACCCACTCACTCTGAGCGGGTATTTTTCGGGTCGGGTACCCGTTCAAATCCTTCGTGTAAGATGCGAGTTTGGTCAAACCCTCCCCAAATCCGACCCGCTGCCATCCCTATCCGTGTGTAACGAGAGGTTATAACGGGATATCAAAATGCAACTTATAATAATAGAAACACCGACATATTATTTTATAAAAATACAAAACATAACAATAGAAATACGTGCAAAAAGCTAATTTGCGCGCTTCGCAAGACATGGTCTAGTTAGCACCGGATCTCCCTTCTTCCACGTACAAGTTCAAGTCTCTACCCAGCAAGGCGGGTTTCAGAAGTTTCTCGAGAGTATAATTTTCAAGATCCCTAGATTTTTCTTCCATTCCATCAATTTCTTGTACTCTTTGTGATGAAGAGGCAGAGAAAAACAAAAGAACGTCGCTTTATTTGTACGTGCTTTCGTGTCAGTGTCTATAGTTACAAAAATCTACTTCTTTCTATAATCAAGACTGGCTTATTCTACTCTATGAAGCTACACAGAAAATATGACAAAATTCTACTCTTTTTTTTCCTTTTTGTGTTAATTTTCAATTTTACTTTACTAACATTTCTTAATGTGCAATTAATTACCAAATGTAAAATTACTTTACAATTCAAATGTTCTTATCTCCGAACCATTTCCTTAAAAAAGAAGAAACCCATGAGAAATTCCCAAATTCTTATCCACCAATCACTTAAATATAATTTATCACATATTCATGTAGGACCCAAGTATGGGCATTATAAATAATCAAATCAAATGAACTTAAAATAGAATAAATTATATTAGTAGGAGAAGCAAGAGGGACGATATCAGCATTTGAGCATGATACTATTTGTGTGACGTCGATAAATTTCAGTGACCGTTTTTTAATAGTTGTATTAGTTTTAGGGATGGGTATAGTTTGGCAACCAGATCGAACTGCACCCACGAGATCGTAAGTTTTTGGGAATCAGACCGATTCTTTGGTTCGATTTTTTGACTCTATCCGTTGGAACCAGTTAATTCTCAATTTTTATAATAATTTGATTTATGACCCGAATCAGACGATTTTGATCTTAATCCGTTAGAACGATAAAAATCATTACAACACAAACCGAATTAACAAAAGATAAATTTTTATCCAAAATCGGTTCTGGATCTCGCCAATAAACCGGAGATTCTAAACTTTAAGAACTGGAACCGTGCCAATTTCAAACAGTTCTTTTAACTTAAAAACCAAAATCGAAATGATTCTCAATTCATCGATTTCAATTCGGTTCCATGTTCCGAATCTAAAATGTCCACTCCTACTATTTTGTTCCAACTTAATCCCATAGACTGCTTCTAAATTCTAAATCATCCAAAACAAGAAACTGAACTGGCGCGCATTACACGTAATATAAAAAAAGAAACGAAATCAAAGGAGACTCAAAACAGTGATTAGCAAAGAATAAACACATGAAATTAATCTTGCCAGAATCACAATCACACGTGTAGCTACATCATTCAATTCATTCAGATTTCTGTTGCCAATTCATTCCTATCCCAAAATCCATATTTCCCCAGATTGCTTCTGCACTTTCTCTATATAATCTGCCTCAATCTCTCTCCTTCTTCTTCTACTTCTCACTCACTCTCACTCCAAAACCATCTGGAACCAAACCCACCATGATCTCAAGAAGCCTCTTCCTCAAAAATGCCATCAACTCTCTTAGAATTGGCACTCTAAACAAGGTTTGTTCCTGAAACAGAATTGATGGGTCGTTTTGTTTTTTCATTCTGGTTCATGGGTCGAATCGATTCATGGGTTTTGCTCATCTGGTTTAAATATCCAATGGGTGATCACAGCTTTGTCGAAATCTTGCTCATGTGAGAGATCAATTTGTGGGATTCTTTGAAAAAAGTGGTTTTTTTTTTTTGAATTTGTTGCATGATTCCAGGTTGGAGCTTACCATGAGTACACGTCTCAGGCTGTGTCGTCTCTGCAGCAAGCAACCGATCCAGCTTATGGGTAATTTCTGAAAACCCCAATTAGTACTTTGTAAGGTTTTGGTGTGATTTTGATTTTCTTGTTTGTGTTTCTCATTTTGGGGTTTTGTGTTGGGGATCAGTACTGATAATGAAGATGAGTATGCTGATGTTGATTGGGACAATCTCGGATTCGGGCTTATGCCGACCGATTTCATGTACACCATGAAGTCTTGTAAGGACAACAATGTGTTTGGACAAGGGAAGCTCAGTCAATTCGGTAACATTGAACTCAGCCCTTCTGCAGGAGTCTTAAACTATGGCCAGGTGAAGCTGATTTGGTTATGCTGTCAAATCTTAATAGATGCTAATTCTATAACATTTTGCGAAAAACTATGTTTGTAGGGTCTTTTTGAAGGTACTAAAGCGTACAGAACCGAAGATGGTCGCATTCTTCTGTTCCGGCCAGAACTGAATGCAATGAGAATGAGGATTGGTGCTGAGAGGATGTGCATGCTCTCCCCCTCGGTTGATCAGTTCGTCGATGCTGTCAAAGAAACCGCTCTTGCCAATAGGCGCTGGGTAATGGGAGTTAATTGATTAGTCTTGTTGGTGTTAAAATTATAATAAGTTTGTGTGATGATGATGTTGATCATGAGCAGGTTCCGCCTCCGGGGAAAGGGGCATTGTACATTAGGCCATTGCTCATTGGGAGCGGTCCTATACTTGGTCTTGCGCCAGCGCCCGAGTACACATTTCTCATATACGCTTCTCCCGTTCGCAACTACTTCAAGGTAATTTAATATCATTGCTGATTGATTGATCCATCAACTTTAGACTGTATTTTATAAACCGGTTCTTGACGATGCAGGAGGGTTCAGCTCCTTTGAATTTGTACGTCGAGGATGAGTTTGATCGTGCGTCACGAGGTGGAACTGGAGGCGTCAAGACCATCTCCAACTATGCCCCGGTTAATACACATACAAGCAACCTTAAATTTCTCAAAACATGGTTCTTGGTCTGAACTTGAGATTTCGGCATCATTGACTTTTGTAGGTTTTAAAGGCGCTTACCAGAGCGAAGAGCAGAGGATTTTCTGACGTTCTGTATCTTGACTCGGTGAACAAAAGGAACCTAGAGGAAGTCTCCTCTTGCAACGTTTTCGTATTAAATGTACGTCTCGTGTTGATCATGCATAGATTCCTCAATATATCGTTGATGGACTAATGTATTCGTGTAGGGCAACGTCTTGTCAACTCCTGCTGTGTCCGGAACGATACTTCCAGGAATCACGCGGAGGAGCATTGTAGAGATCGCTCAGGACCGAGGCTATCAGGTCGAGGAGAGACCGATTAGGGTGGACGAGCTGGCGGAAGCGGATGAAGTTTTCTGCACCGGAACCGCTGTCACCGTCGCTCCCGTGGGAAGCATCACACACAAGGATAAGAGGTTACGATTAAATTAACCTAACAACGTGTATGATCAGAATCATCAATAACCATGCTTAATCCCCGATTAGTCCTTAGAAGGTCCTCTAACGCCTAGCGATTCTTACAGCACTGACGGAAGGTGCATATTTTAATATTGCAGGATCGAGTTCAAGACAGGGTCGGGGACAGCGTGCGAGGAAATGTACTCGGCCCTCACGAGGATCCAGATGGGTCTGGCCGAAGACAACAAGGGATGGACAGTTGAGGTCTGAACCAACACCAGAAATAATGTACATTCCTACTATTCAATCCTACTGATAAAAGTGTATTGTCAATTTGATTGAATCAATCTAAAGTTGCATGATTGCCATGTCACATTGATTTTGGTGAGTTCCAAAATGTTGGAACTCTGATAAAAAGCAAGATAATGATAGAAATGAGAGTAGAGGCCAAAGGTTTAGAGAGTTTTGGGTTTGGAGAAGATGTGTCAAATACAGGTCATGGACAGGTCAGGAGGGGAGATGTATGGAGCTATCCACAACGGTCTCATCTTATATGATCCTTATCTCCCACGGCACCACCAACCCCACCACAACTCTTTTTTTCATTGCTCTATTATCTATCTGATTCATGCATGTTCCCATTATTTTTTGTTGTTGTTTATTTTGTGTGTTCTTATCTAGCATGGTTTGTAGTTGAAGCCTATATATTTATCGTTTTTAGTTTTGGTGTTTCGATCCTATCCTTGACCACCTAAGTTTGTGTAAAGTTGAATGAAAAAGTTGTGCATTACAAGGAAAGGTTCATACCCGACTCGCCGGGTTAGTTGGGTATGGTCAGTCGGGACATCTTAGTTGGGAATGACCGTACTCTAATCTACTCATAAATTTATGTCCTACTTCTCTCAACTTTTATTCATGTCTACAAGGAGGTCTCTTTAGAGATTTCCATGTCAGTTTTTGAGCTGTTACATCAACACATCCACTTATAGCATACATTCACTTTTAAAGGTCGAGAACACTATTTTATATAATTTATTATTTCAAAATATAATAAATATCACATGAGAACAAGGGATACACTATTTATTATTTAATTCACTTTTAAAGGCAAGATCAGAAAAATCACATGAAAGCTGGGTATATCGTGAAGGCACGGTGTCACGAATGGTGTGTCGTGACTTGCTAAACATGTTGTGAATCTGACTTTGGGTATATCGTGAAGGCACGGTGTCACGAATGGTGTGTCGTGACTTGCTAAACATGTTGTGAATCTGACTTTAACTCTGACTGACAGACAAAGCATGTCTGGTTAGTGAATTCATGGCACACAAGTCGTTGGATGGAGTCGCGGGTCACGACTCAAGAGATTGGGTCATGACTTTCCTTGGGTTGCTGCAGTTTCTTGCGCCGAGGGCCCTTTGTCATGCTCCTAACGACACGGTGTCATGACTCGTAAGTCGTGACATTGTTTCGTTACATTAACTCCTCCAAATGAAAATTTTGTCCCCATTGCTATTTTCTCACGTCCCCTCTCTAAAAATGCATGTTTTCCTGTGATTTCACGTAATACTCTTTTAAAACTCAAATTGTATAAATAAGTTTAAAACTACTTAAAAGCATTTTCCTGTGATTTCACGTAATACTCTTTTAAAACTCAAATTGTATAAATAAGTTTAAAACTACTTAAAAGCGGGACGAAGCTGATATTGAATGCATGAATTTGACTCGAGAGGGGACAAAGAATTCTCCCTTATTAATAGCAACATGGAAGATCCCGACATTAACATAGGAGATACGATGGGAATTCCTTGGACGATTAGACTGAGGCTGGAGATGGCGGCTATGGTTTATTATGCCCATCTAATATCGAATCGAGTAGTTCATTATGTTGTGCAAGAATTTCATTTATACAAAAATCCCATCTTGGAAAGAGTAATGCCCCCACCATCTTTTTAATAATTTCTTTCTATATATTCATCAAATGATATATATTTATTTTAGTATCAACAATAACAATAATATTATCAATGAATTTCTAAAGTTGTATAACTAAAATCACATAGAAAGGAGCAAAATACAACAGGAAGGTCAAAATGTTGGGCCTCAAAGATTGGTTTGGCTAAAATATATGCAACAAATAGATCATATTGTTGAGTTGGATCTTGGCCCATAAAATCTGGTTCATTGGGTTATTGGAAATGACCAAAGAGTAAAGATTTGGGCTCTAAGTGGACTTGTAGCTGGCAATAAAATTCTCTTTTAACAAAGAATAAGACACTAAAATCCCCTTAAATGACACTAATTATCCACAACCAACAATGTAACAAGCTACATTCAACTTATAGGGAAAGTGAATACAAATAATCTACCACATTTTTTATTTAGGAAAAGTCAAGTCCATGATCTAGGGTCACACACACACACACATATATAGATATAGCTGCCAACAATATTGTACAACATAAAATCTAAATATAGGAAGAAAAATATAGAGAAAAGTAAATGACCATATAGAGCATTAACAGCTATATCTATTTAGCTACTTACATAACACATAATGAGACATGGAGACCACTCTATATAATATATAGTTATTCATTAATCTCTCAAGAGGATCAACATCATTTTTATTCAGGTTCGTATATGACGTGGAGTCTGTCCCATCATGCATTGTTTCAGTTGTCCGACGTGATGTTAAGTTAATTGCTCTCTAAAAAAACTAGCTTAACCTTTTTAGATCTTGAGATGTTTGAATATATTCGTTAGAAATATAAAATTATAACCAATATATTAATAACTAATAATTTTGACGATTAGGGTTTTGATTTCAACTTTTAGCTTGAATTCGACTTGAGCGACAATTTCTTAAGATCTCAATTCGTTGATTATAAAAATATTACTCCTCTCAAAAAAGTTTAATTATGTTACTGCTCACATACATTAATAATATTTTAGAGTTTTCAGTACGTACACGTAGAGATTGCATATATACTCGTAGTTATCATTTATTATTGCATGATTTGCTGTATTTTATCGATGATATTGGTTGAAATTGTGCAGTCAAATTTTTTAGGCAACTTGGAAAAATTGATGGTTGAATTCACAGCTACATTACCTTCAATATTAATTAGCTATTGTCAGATGTGTGATAGCGATTGTGTATTGACTTTTATGCAAAATGGTAATTAATGTGGCTTAATCAGTCCATGAATTTCACTGTGTATGAGAAATCTTTGATCTCATCTTTTATGCCATGCCTAATTTCTTGATGATTAAATGAAAATAATCAGTTTAGATAATCATTTATTTATTTTGGCGAAAGAAAAGTA
The DNA here is from genome assembly GCA_963920655.1 of Geranium rotundifolium. Lineage (NCBI taxonomy): Eukaryota > Viridiplantae > Streptophyta > Magnoliopsida > Geraniales > Geraniaceae > Geranium > Geranium rotundifolium. The sequence continues at coordinate 37,399,667 of OY987315.1, forward strand.
AAGAAAACTGACGATTCTAACCAAACAAAATAAGCTTCGGGTCGGATACAAAGGTTCACCTGCACTTGACTCACACTCAATTTTTTTTCGTCAGGTTTCATCTGTTTCGATCGGGTGGGTGCATCATATATCCGTCTGATTCAGAATTATGTGAGTATGATATTCGAGTAATTAACCTATGTTTACTCATTATTATTGCGATCATTTTGGTTAAGAAGTATGGCTGACCTGACGTGACACTTGTAATTTCCCACTATTTGAAAGCCACCAAATACGTTGCATCTGCCTCCTTAGCTTAGCTATATACACTTATGTTCTTAAGTTTCTTTGTCTTTTTGAGGACTTGCCTTATTATTATGTATGTCTTCTTCACAGCCCAAAACTTATCAATCAGAGTCCATAATTCTTCTTGTAGCCTTTACTCCTCTTACCTATTTTTGACTCAATAACATCACTATATATATATATATATATATATATGGGTGTATGTATGTAAGTATGTACATGCATGAATGAGACATCTAAAGAAGATGTGGATTATGCTGTCATTGACAAAATTAACATCTATAGGTGGGAATAACAAAACTTTATTAAGGGATAATTCATGTTTATTACGATGAACTATAACATATTTGCATGTCAATACGGTGAACTTATTAACGAGTCAATTTAATATGTGAAACTACTTTTATGTGTCACTGTTTCAAACATAATTAATTTTGAAAAAATGTTCATATTACCCTTGTAGTAAAATTTTAAAATAAATCTAAAAAATATTTTTTTTTAACTTTTTAAAAAAAATGTTTTTTATGAAATAAATAATTAAATACGGGTTTCAATATTATCACTTTTTTCAAAAAAAATATTAAAAGTTAAAAAACGAATTTGAACAACGTTTTTATTTTTAATACTTTTTAAAAATAAATAATATTCAAATCAGTTTTTATTATTTATTCCATATAAAATATTTTTTTAAAAAAAGTTAAAGAAATAATATTTTTTAATTTTTTAAATAGAGGGGTATTTTCGCCATTTAATAAATTTTGAATGTTGAACATTGCATTTTCCATCTGTTTTAATGGCATTAGATTAAAATGACACTTAAAAATAGTTTCCGTATTTAAGTGGCACGTTAATAAGTTCCCCGTATTGATATGCTAATGTGTCATAGTTCACCCTAGTGAGTATGAATTATTCTTTTCATTAATTATCTATTATCTTGTTAATCAGTACAAGTCAAAGATGAACATAATTATAAAAAAAATTTATCAGCAAGTTGTATCAATATTTTTGGGCTACGCTACCTTCATTTGCTGGTACTAGAATATATATAATGAAGTATAGGACAACATCAAACTCATAATTTGTAAGAATCTTTAGGATTCAATGTTAACTAATTAATCCCGCCTTAAGAAAAATATAACATGAAAAAAATAATAATAATATATATATAAGCTGATCTATAAAACTATATATGTAATTCTGCTCTTAATTATATATTGACTCTATTTTTTTATGTGGCACAAAAATAACAGATTACATGATTGATTAATGTAGGTAGTGACTATATATAAAAATTGGAGATTTGTGTTAACAACATAATTAAATATCCTAATGAAGCTTTGGTGTACTATTGTTGGTCATTTGGTTACCTACCAAAACAGAACATTTTTCTTCTCAATTCTTTCACAATTTCAATGTCTGGTGGTGTTTTGTCTTTACTTCTTCTAGAATGCTCTTGCTACTTATAATTAACTTTAAATCATTTGATTAGTTAGTTAATTGTGACCATCAACCTCAGCTCATGGATAATTGATTGTATATATTGACCTTTGTTCTCTTGTTTTATTAGTATAATATTAATTCATTTGTTTTAAAATAAATTAGTTCACATTTTTTGAAATGTATATTTCAAAACGTGTGCATTAATATTGTATTCTCGAGAAAGTATACGCAAGAATTTGTTATTATCAGTTAGTTATTTTTAGAAAAATTGAATTAGTTTAAAGCATACTAACACTAGCATCATTTTAAATGAATTTTTATAGAATTTCTTTAAGAAAAATCCTTAATTTTTAAAAGTTGGGCTTTAATCAAAGTAAATGGTCAGAACAGTAACTCATCCAAAAGCTCAAACATGTAAGTAAATCCCCATATTTAAAATGGTAAATATAATCATATCTTTCAACTGTGGTTTTTTAACGTCATTACTCACGTGCAATTTGAAGTTGAAATGTACGTGAAAACATACGAGCGGGAGTGTAAGACAACATAGCCTCCCTACGATTCATGAGACTTAAGTCCAAAACATACGAGAGCAGAGGAATTAAGAAGAAACGAAAGAAAAAAAGATTTATAAAAAAAAGAAGACGAACAATGCTGATTAAACTATACGTAAACATACCGTGATTTTACGCAATTTCTCAATATATTTACTCGTGGTCAAACATTAGTATTAGTATAGGGGAAATATAAGTTGCATAATAAAAGAAAATTATTAAAGGAAAATATAAGGTACATTGGAGGCCAGATCTAGTTTGGGAGTAAATATTAATGGTGTTGAAACCGTTGATAATTAACTTAAGCCATTAATGCATCAACATCAAGTCATTGTCTAGCTAACAGCACCTACCAACACTCCTAATCATCCATGTTATTGAAGTACTTGGGCCAAACCACTGGTACTTAATTACATCTCATTTTAATTACGTATTCAATTAGTATAAGCATAATACCTAATAATACATAAGTAGGGATGTATACAAGTGAGAATTAAGAGTTACGTAAGAATTCGTGAGAACCACCTAAATATAATAAGGGTTGTGTATTTTTCAATAACTTATAAAGGAAGTGTTACCCGTCGAGGAGAGGAGTTATTAAAATTTCTTTTTGATCTGCCATAATAATATTATGGAAATACATGTCATAATAATAGAAACACAGTTATAAAAATACCGACTTAATAATGAAAATACATGAAATAATGGTTCTTACATTATGGACATCACATAACCTGGTTAATCAAATCTCCATGACCTGGTCAATCCTCGGGAGATCGTCACTCGTACTTGGGAAATTTGCAAGGAAATGGGTATCACATGTGATCTTCCCGATTCTAAAATGATAGATCAACTCGAACAAATGGAGATTTGAAATAGGGTTCAGTGATCCATCCTTGTTTTCTTCCTTATCTCCTTAGTACTCCTCATTTTTCTTTTGTTTTCTTGTTCTTTTTTTCCTTTTGTTGATGTATCTCGCTGATTATTGTTTTTATATCTTGAAAGTTTTAGTCGGTTATATTGAGAAAAGTCTTTCTTTGCGTTGAAAAAAAATAGTTCTCACATGAAGATCTCCTGATTCACACGAGATCATGACCCTGTGTGTAACACTTATTGTATACACTAGTAATTAATTAAAAAGATCGTAAGATATGATCTACAAATAATCTTAATGCCTTGATGTTTCCCTTGTGATAATATAGTTTAAAATTTGATAATTCTGTTGGACAAAAGTTGAAAAATGACTAATAGTTAACATGTGTGTTAACTTGTGAGTGTATCGAATTGATCTATGATTTTGAAACGTTTAGACTCGACCTAGATTAATGTAAAATACGTTTAAATAATCTAGAATATGAGATCTTTTCAACAGGTATATCACAAGTTTTAAACGAATAAGAGGTGAATAAGAAATTGAACCTCAAAGATATGACCACCTAAAATAGTGTTGTTGAGAAAATAAGTTGTGCAGAAAATTTGGAAGCCGAATCCCGCTATATTTTATTAGGCCCAAAATATTTCTGTACAAAGTTTTTCAATTTGTAAATTGGGAGATTATATTTTCCAATGTGCGAAATAAATATTTTTTTCAAACTGTGAAATCAGAAATAATATTCTCCAAGCTTGTAAATTAAAAAGAAACATGGCCGTATGCCATTAAATTGAAAAATTCTCTAAATTAAAAATTAAAATTATGTCATATATCACAAGAATGAAAATTGGCAAATCTTTTATTCATTTTCCTTTTAGGTTTTGGAATTCCCTTACCTATATATATTTGTAGCTTTTGCTAGAGCTAAAATATGTAACAAAAATGTCCAAAACCCACAAAACAAAATATCCTAGAAGATGAATTAACTAAGTATGGCACAGTAGTTAAGGGCTTACTTGCTTTCCGTCATGTCTATAAATGTTAAATAGCTTTGTCAATAAACAAATAAATAAATAAATACAAGACGAGGAAGGTGATTATTCTTGACGAAGAGGGACAAGAAGAAAATCCTTCTTCTATGTGCTGTGTGGCATAATATATGCATTACTTTATTTTCTATAAGAAAAGTCTACTCCTTTTTTCCATACCCTTAATTATTTTAAAATCATAATAAGCCTCTTCCGGGAAACATGTTTCTCATCCTTTTTAAATATTAAACTCATTCTCTCTCTCTAATAATTCCTGGTTATTAGCCCTTTTGCACCTTAATATATAGAGAATAGAGAGAGAGAGAAATGCTTCAAAGCTCCATAACCAAATTAAATAGCAAATAAGTGTGGAGTGTCTCAGTAAACAAGAAAGGGAAGAGGGTATGGGGAGAGCTCCTTGCTGCGACAAAGCAAACGTCAAGAAAGGCCCATGGTCGCCCGAGGAAGACCTCAAGCTCAAATCCTACATCGACCAGCATGGCACCGGCGGTAACTGGATCGCCTTGCCCCAAAAGATCGGTATAGTACTCTCCTGAATTGTATCTGTTTCTATTCATCGATATATATCATTTCTGGCTGTCAGAGTATAAAACTATAACTGGCTTCTTCAGCTCAAAGAAAGGAACGTATTTAATTAACTTCATGTTTACAATTTTATACAATTCGTTTGTAACAATTAGGGCTTATGTATATTTCTGTTTATGTAGTTAATTTATGTTTGTCAGAGTATAAAACTATAACTAGTTCTTGCAGATAAACGAATGTATATATTCAACTCCCTGTGTATAATTTTATGCAATTCGCCTGTGATAATTAGGGCTTAAGAGATGCGGGAAGAGTTGCAGGCTGAGGTGGCTGAACTATCTGCGCCCCAACATCAAACACGGAGGGTTCTCCGAGGAAGAAGATAACTTGATTTGCAGCCTCTACATCAGTATTGGTAGCAGGTAATTAATAATTAGACTTCACTAATTTATAATATGTATATATTGATTTTGATTAATTCGACTCCAGTTAGTGAATTTGTTTCGGGTTTTGTGTGGAGCAGGTGGTCTATTATTGCAGCACAGCTTCCGGGGAGAACCGACAACGACATAAAGAACTACTGGAACACGAGGCTGAAGAAGAAGCTCCTCGGGAAGCAGCGCAGGGGCCGCGCCCCGGGGAGCTTCCAGAAGCAAGGGAACAAAGGAGATGAGAGTGAAAACAAGAACGGGAATGGGAATGAGAATTTTACGGTCCCTCTCGACTACGGCGCCAGCCAGAGCCTCCCCTACTGGCCGGAGCTCCCGGTTCAGACCGGTGTCGGGTACTCGAGCGTTGCAGTCGACGACGAGCCCCGGTTCAACGACCACGCCTCGATCCGGAGGCTGCTCATAAAGCTCGGAGGCAGGTTTTCAGAAGAAGAAGAAAATGATAATAATCATAATAAAGAAGATGTTAATAATAATAATAATAATCTTCAGTTCCCGGTCGGTGACGTGGCGTGCCAGTTCGGACACAATCATGGGGGGTACGAGGTTGTGGGGAGCGTGGTCGGGTCGAAGATCGGCGGCGCTGGTTTTCCGATGATGCAGGAAGGGCAGAGTAGTAATTACGTGAACGAGATGGGAGGGCTCGAGTTCTTGTACGGTGATGATCACGGCCACATGGTCGGTGTCAATGACAAGATCGACGGCTGGGGTGAGATGGTGGGTCCGGCGGCGGGATCGGGATACGGGATGATCCAGGAAGCTTCTTTTGACGACGGGTTTGCTCCGGCGGCCTCCGGTAGGGTTCTTTAGTAATTAATATTATTACAAGTTGGAGTGTACAATGTGGAGCGAGCTCGATCGGTGTAGATTTTTAATAATGTTTGTGCTAGTAATTAATTATATAGAGATTTTCACAATACCCTAATTAATAAACTCATATTTGAGTTATGGCCTTAATCATCATGGTTCGGATTATTATTTTGTTCTATATCATGTTTATTGTTTGATTAATTGTGTGTTAGGAATTTTGTGTGTATTGGGATCTTAATTTCATAATTCGTTAGTGATCGATATAATTATATGAATGGGATTTGGATTTGGGTTACAATTATTGGTGCTTCAAAACTTGTTCTTGACTCCAGTGCTTTTTTGGGATTTGGGGATTCAGCAAATAATTATTGGTAAGCATTTTTCGATGGCTATATTCATATTTGAAATGCTTACAAGTTTTAACTTATTGACCGGACTCATAATCCACCCTTTCCCATTTCACCAAAGTTTACTCACAAATTCCTAGTAAAATGTGCGAGTCTCAAATTGTTAGGGTGTTTCTTTAAAAACGACGTTTAGGTCCTTAAATAATTAGATAAGCACGAGTTAACTAAAAGTTCTTTATCTAACAAGTCAAATAGTTGAGTTTATAGTCAGTTGGTCATAGTTCAAATCCAAATAAATAATTATTTCAGTCTCATATTTATTCACTCTTACTAATTACTTATATACGATTGGTCAAGTGACAAAAATATAACTTAATTCTTTGTAAGAAAATGTCTTAACCCAAAATGGGATAATGTTAACTTTGATATTATATTAAAAAGACATTAAAAAATGCTTGAGACATTTTCTTGCCCTGCAAGTTCACGCTGCAGACATAATCCACATAAATTAAATATACTACTTTAATTACCATGAATAATCAAATTCCATAACTAATTTGCGTGCTTATTTTTGTTTTTATATCAGTAATAAAGTATTGACACGAAAGAGAGAAAGAGATTCAGAAAACGGAGCCAAAAATTCTCGACGGTCAAACTACAATACGTAATATTGACAGGTAAATATTATAAAAAGACTAGTTGATAAATTAATGGTAAGGAACTCTCAGTAATATTATCAAAAATATTGATACATACGAATTTTTCTTTCAAATGCTGACAAATGAGTTAAAAAGCAAAAACACGATTTAATTTTAGAAAGATCGATTAGAACAGGTCTTAATTTTCTTCAGACTCAAATCCAAATTTATCATGCATTAATTAAGCAAAAAATTATCTTTAATTGAAGAGCAGAAGGAAATAACCAAATATTCAATATTTTCATCTGTATTTTTGTTTCAGAAACTTTGCTTTATATATTTCTCCTAATTTGTTGTTTGAAATAAATGATATACAGATCGATCTAAGTCACAAATCAGTTGGTCCAACTAAACCAACTGCCACTCACAACATTATCTTATATACTTAACAAATGATTGAAACATTTATAATGACACAAAAGGTTACTATAAGCTAATTCCTATCCAATATTGCATTATATATATTACTGCCTATATTACTAAGACATGTAATTTTTTGTAAAAAGAAAACTATATATATATATATATATATATCACTGTTTATCTATCCATAAAACTATTTAGCTCATATTTGAATTCAGCTCCTATAAATCCAAGTTGAATTGATTGACCGATTAATTATGTACACATTTTGTAAAAACATTGATAAATTTGATAAAGTGTGAACTTATCGTTGTTTTTGTAAAATGTTTACATCTCTCCAAAAATGACGAAATTTTATTAAATTTTGAAATTTGCTTTGTCAGCTCGAGTTTGTAGGTTTTGCTCCTAACACTAAACTCATGTAGATTTAAAATATCACAAACAAATATTGATGACACAAGAGAAAAGAAGAAAATCGATGACCTCGAACTAAAATTATTCCTATTCAATATTGAAGAAAATTGATGACCTCGATCCATCGAAAGGTTAACTTGAGGGAGAGAACTTTCAATGTGGGGTGTTGACACTGGCACGTTAACATCACTTTTCTGTATCATTTCTCAGATTTTTGGGTTATTTTGCCCTTGATTTTTGTATACTTTGAGTATTATTTTTGGTACCACTATACTTTTTTCTGGTTTTCAAGTATGTTTGACGCATAGCTTTTTGGGGAGATCTGAGACTTATTTAGGAGAAGCACTCAAAGAGAGCCTATATACACATTAGAGCTCACATTTAACTCAAAAGACTAGCATAGTGAGTCTCGAGTATGATGTGTATATAAACTCTCCTTATACTTAGTACTCTTCCGATGTGGTTGTTTAAAGTCACAAGTGGACTCGACAATCTCCCCCTCCACATTGAGTCTCATCACGTCGGGTTGACTCCCCTAAACCCATACTTTACTTGGTCTACTCAATCCCACAATAGTAATTTTCATCATATCTGGGTTTTGCCGTGAGAGGAGTTGATCATGGTCTTGGTCTTATCAAGCATAGAAATACCCGACCCACATAACGAATAGAGTCTACTGAAACCAATATGCTAGTCTTTTGGGGAGTTTATATACACATTGGACGGTAAACCCAATATGCTAGTATTTTGAAACAAATGTGAGTTCTAATGAGTATGTGAGCTTTCCTTGTAGGACGCCCCTCATAGTTACGGCTCGCATCTCCCCAACAGTGGTATCCGATGGCTGATAAGAAACAACGGGACCGGCTCATCTTATGGTAAGACTTAAATATGATGAAAAAAGCACTTATAAAATTGAGTATATCAAGTAAAGTAGAGCCAACCTGATGTAATAAAACTTAGAAGGCGGTCGTAATCCAATGTTTAATTAGGTAATAACCTTCCATATACATTATACAATGAACAAAAGTTTGACTACATAAATGTCATTATGTCATTGTTCATGTCAGCGTCGCACATTTTCAAATTCACTTTGATCTATGAATGTTATGTGCACATATTAACCAACTATGACATATAAAACCAAAATTGAGCTCAAAATTTTTGAACTCTTAGATTCAAAAAAATTATACAACGTCTATTTTGCTAATCAATGTCTTTGGAAAGAATGTGTAATTTATCATATATATGGACTCATCATAAGTTGACTTGGCAACTACTTATGTAGTTGTAATTGATTACAGTAGAAGCATTTGACAAAAACAATGTCATTTTCTTGATTATCATTTGTTTGGTACGTTATGGTCTTTAGTTGTTAGAATTGTTTGAAACATGCATGCCGTTTTAGTCAACCGATACAAAACAATGGCCCCATATAATATTGACATCATTAAGAAATTGATCGGAGATGGACGAGAGCAGCGAGAATTTCAAAAGAGTTTATCGACGAGTGATTAAGTTTATAGTTATTCAGAGGACAGAGGACATATGACAGACCATTTTGAGAAATGACGGCACGTGTCCGAATTTGAAATGTAATATTATTGCGCGATGTCCAACTGAAATTAGAATTATTTACTCAAGAAAGAGATAATGCAAGTGTATAAGGTGTGAGACTATCAGGGTGAAGTTCGGAAAGTTGGGAAAAGTAGCAATGTAGACAGATTATATCACAAATTATGTCCCCTTCGAGTAACAATGTCGATCATATACATTAGAAAGTATATAATGTTTGCTGATAAGAAAAAATAGATAATGTAAATTCATTTCATAATGTACGGGTCGAAAAAAACAGCAAAGAGGATATGGAGTGTGATGTTGAGGACTCTCTATCAACAAAGCAACTACATGACATAATACAATAGGTCGATTAAAAATTTATTCTGGTTTAAAATGAAGGAGCGAGCAGTGCCAACTATTAGGCCACACTTAAAGTAGTACAAAAATCTATTAATATTTTAACAATCAATTTTGTATATCCCAAGAGCTACATGATCTTAGAGGTCCTAAAAATTATCATTTATTTCTTATTTTCAAAGAGAAGTAATGATCAATACATCAATGTCTTTTCATTAAGTGTCTAAAATGATGACCTATAAGTCTACAAGAGAAAAAAATAATAAATCACCTAAATTCATAGATACAAAATAATAGATTGACCACTATCATCATCTACACTTCTAGCCTGAAAATAAAGATGAAATTGATAGGAAAATACCTACAAATGTTGCTCATTTATTTTCATTTCTTTTTCTCAAAATTAATGCTCAATGTGTCACCAAAGACACATCAACAACACTACATTAGTTTTTTAAAAAAATAATTTTAAAATGTAAATTGCTTTATAATTTAATATTAAAAAAATTCTTAATCTTGTATCTGTAAAGTATGAGAGAATATACTTTGCAAAGAAGAGGAAAAACAGAAAAATCCCAAAACAAAAGTCCAAGATATGTCATGCTTGACTTAAGTAGGCACATTCTTGTCAACTTTTTAAAATGTTAATTTATGATTAATTACTTTAATATTAATTAATGATTATAATAAACCATCAACCATTGATATTGGATTATTAAGCCGTGACAACCACGCCACGACGACTTCTAGACATTTACTCTTTGTTTTATATTAAACACTAACCATAGGCTTAGTATAAATAATTTGATTTGTTTAATTTATTTATGGACCGACAGTGACACTCGCTATTATAGGGATTTTATTCAAATTCTTCGATTCTAATTGTCACATTCGTTAGATATTGTGACCGCTATATATGGTTTTAATTAATTTACAATAAGATGATATCGCGGTCGGTGTCCTTCCCTTTAATATTTATATATATGTACAAAAATAATATATAATTAAAGAGATAATGGTGAGTTTGATGTATAATGACAATGGGTTTTCCTTGAGAAACATGCATTTAGTTTAATTTGTATTCCTCTTTTTCTTAAAAAAAAACCTCAATATTATTAGACCACCAAAACCAGCATTGTGTGAATAACAACGGAAATAGGTTTTGCTCTAAAGTTTTAATTGGAAATATACAAAGCAACCTTGGCCATTTCAGAGGCCACGAAATTACATCTACCGATGATAAAAAATGAAAATACTAAAAGAACAATGCGAAATAATACCACAACATTTTTGAATGATGCATTTGAATTGGTTTTAGGGGTGACAGACATGTCTAATGCAATCCACAACTCGAAGACAATATGATTTACCGTCACACCTGACCGATAAACTGAAACAATTACTATAATATAATAATTATATTAAATCGGGAGAAATTCTTATGTTTAATAAAATATACAGTTGAATTTTGAAATAAAATATTAGAGATGATGAAGAACCAAAATCTTAGTGGGTAACAATGATGAAGTAATGATTGATTGTTGCCTGAAATAGTATTTTCCTAAATTATATATATATATATATATATATACATATTACATGCACGCAACATGGATATGCATCACTTATATTATATCACCAACATAATGGGCCAATCAGTTTACTAATGATTCATAATATATTTCCCTATTAAACTTAGAAATCGCCATGTTTAATAATTGACCTTGTATTAACTTAATCTCCAATTAACTCGTCATGATTATTGTAACACGATAGAAAATATATAAATATTTTTTTTCTTTTGAGATAAACCGAGATCGAAATACTTATTATTGATTAATTACTATGTTATGATGGTCTCAATCGAATTAAACAAGTTTAAGAAGAAATTTTTTTTTGCAGTTAATTGTTTCATCATGTGTAAATTCAAATTAAAAAACATTGACATTTAAGTATCGTAATATTTCGTTATCTACTAACTTTTTTCTCTTCTAAAATTATTTTCAAAGTTTTTGTGGGAGATCGTTGGGTTTAAACGTCTTATAATTAAAAATGTGCATATTCATCCATCGTAAGAAAAGAATTTGATTGATCATTTCGGTATATATTGATTTGCACTCTTAACTTGTTTGTGTGTGCTTATAGGGGTAACCTAAAATTTAGGCCAAACTCACATGCGCCGCCATTTTTCTAGACCTAGCTTGGGCCCTGGCCTGGCTTAAGCTTACAGTGCGAGCAAATCAGCGTTTTGTCAAATATTTTTCCTTATTAGATTTTATCAGACTTTTGAATGCTATTCAACTTATTTGTTTTGATATTGAATGTCGTGTTTGGTGTCTTGTCTGGTGCCTTGTGTGAATCAAGAGTTTAATTGGCGCAATGACTTTTTAACTCTTGCAATACTATTGTCTATTGGTGGTCCAGAACACGAAAATATCAAACATTTGAAAACCTCTGTTGTTCGTCCAATCGGCATGACTTGTCTCTACGAATTCGTCTTTCATTTTTCTATTTTTCTCGTTCCTAAATTTCATCCTGCAAGTTTTAGACTATGCTACGCGAGTAAATACGCACATCAGAGGGACAACGTACTAACCTCGGAGGCAATGACTGTTTAGTCCCCATTGCAAAGCTTCATCTCAAATACTCAAACCATCTCCTAGCTCTGAATCAAGTCTGTACACAGTCAACTTAACACTTCCAGATATCAACAACATAATGTTCAATGCTTTAAACATCAACTAAGGAGAAAAGAATAGTATATTGCTTTATATATAAGATTGTGTTTTGTACATAGTGAGGTTCTCTATGATTTCTTTTCGAATACAAATGTAAAACTTTGGCTTGACTATAAATAATGGTACAGTAAAAAAAATGGAACTCACATGTATACTCAATGCCGACCAATAACTCATTATCAGCCGAACATCTAACTAAAAAATATACATGCTTTACAGACATCTTTTGCAGTGATGATGGGTTTGAATATCATCACTTCATCTTTTCGCCAACATTGCAACGAAACAGATAGTGTATCATCAAAGCATGGATGCAAATGTTAATTGTTACTCATGGCTGAATCAAACCTTTGGAACTGTTCTCAGAATGTGTGGGGCTTTCGTTCTCGACCGAGATGCGCGGATTGGGGCTTTCGTCCGCGCTACCAGAGTTCTCCTCTTGGTTCAGTAACGTGTACTGGCAATAGGCCGAGTGTATCTCGTTGTAGATACGCTTGAGCCTGCCAGTCTGCTCGTCCCTCAGGTCCATCTCAATAAGAACCTGTAAACACAACAACAACGACAGACCTATAAGACCAGCGACGAAGAAATGATTCAAACGTTTCAGCAGATACATGCAGATCACAGAGCCTCCTTCCTCCAAGGTGCTCCTTAGGAATGTAGTTTCTTTTTTACAACCATCTCTTTTAACTTTCCTTGTATTGTTTTTTGTTTTATTTTAAGCCAGTTTGATTTCTCTTTGGTAGCAATAGAGACAGACAGAGGGGATGGATTTGAAATCAAGGGAATGATATCATTACCTCAATAGCCGTATTGCAGGAAAATATTGGTTTAAATCGCTGCCTACAATACTCGTAAAAGAGGAGAGTGCCAATAACCAGTGGGAAAATGCAGCCTGCGACCATCGGGGATTTTCTCAGTCCAAAGACTCCAATAGCTGCTAATTGTGCCACCACCAATGAAAATATTGTTGCATCGCAAGCGAGGGGCCAGAACTGTCCACCGCTTTCATATTTTGCAGTGTATACGTTCACGAACTGTAAACATTTCAACAATTCAAAAACCATCAAATTCATTTCCTAAAGGAACTAGTCAACCCCAATAAAATTGAAGATATAAATGGTAGAAGATGTGGTACCTGATTCTTGTAGACGATGTAAGCAAGGGAATAGTAAACGACCAACAAAGGCAAGATTAAGGGTGCCATGATTGCACAGGAAAAGCCAATGAGGCCAAACAGTAGTAGTCTGGGGAGTTCTGTATGGTATGGGAAAGATATAGAGCAATCACTCGCTTTCTGTTCGTATCCAAGCGCGATTCTATAGAACCAGTTGAATACAAGAGGACCAATTTGCATGATTTCAAACGATAAACTCATCCAACCTGATGTTAAAGCATATGACATGAAGAAGCTGGTCTGCATATATTTACAAACCATGATCAAAACAAGTGCAAGACTAGGGTTTCACAAACCAAAAAACAAAACAATCATAAGACATTGCATAAGGCTAGTCGTAAAGCTGCCATACTAGCTTCAACACACTCATTAACTGAACTTTATATGGCTAAATACTACAATTAGCGAGAAACATTATGCATAACACTGAGTGTTCATGTAAAATCTAGCATAAAGTGAGGGGGCAGAGTGAAAAGTCAAGGTGAATCACCTGATTCGGCAATGCTTCTGCGAGTTTACCTAATACATCTTTTGGACGTTCTACCACTTGGTTGATGATAGTTCCTGAGAAAACATTAACAAAAAATACATTCCAGATAGTGAAATACAAAACTTTTTCACATGCACTCTTTTTCCTCCCGCTGTGGGAGATGCATCCCTGCAAAGCAGCAAATAGGTTCATCGTGGGTGGAACAGTAATCATGAATATCGTCAGAATCAAGCCTGGTAAATAACCCGTTATCACCCGGTTCATAAGCTTCCTGTAGACAAGTTGACAGTAAGTTTACTACAAAATAATGTCTACCATAAATAAGAAGAAAATAATTGCAAGTTCTAATAAGTTATCATTTAGACTATACACCTATCTCTATTCCTCGAGATTGAGGATAAATCTCACATAAGCATCATGGCTAATTTAGACTTTGTCACCTCTTATTCATGTAAAGGGCAAGGTTGTGATAATAATAGAAAAAAAACTGAACTAGAACAACAATGATGCTGATGATTAAGACAAAACTGGCATAAACATCATGAAAGTAGCATACTTACGATTTAAGAGTTTCTCTCATAGATGGAAATGATTGTTGCAATTGATCAATTTGGGTCAAACCTTGTACAAATGTGACAGGAAGAAGAAAAGCAAACACAAAGACAACAGCAGACAGAACTACAGCGATCTGTCGAATCCAAAGTTGTGCGTATGGTATCCAAAGGTTTGACCAATAAACATCATGCGGTTCTGGAGCCATGTCTGTCACCCAAAACATGGGATTGGATGACTGAAGAAGATGTGAAGTGACAATAGCGTCTACGCGGGTCTTAAAAAAAACAAATGCAGACGCACACTCCTGCAACTGAAGAGCAATAAACATGACGACACATTAACTTCAAGTTACACATTCTACATGATGATGGCAATGCAACAGTAGCAAACAACACAGCAATAACAGATGAAATAAAATCATCAATAGTTATAATTTAGTTAAAAGTAAAAGATATTGATCAATGTTTTAGCTACTGTCAGCAGGAATCAACAGGCAATAAAATTGTTTTCGTAGTCGTATGGAATTATTTTGCTGACGTGTAACATGTGCATGTGCATGTGCATGTGCATGTTCATGCATGTGTGGGTCTGGATGAGAGAGAGATCTCCAAACATAAACTATAACCAACATAATATTTAATAACCTGCCAACATTTACTTAAAGCAAGAAAATAATGCTAATTGCTGAACATAACTCAGCAAAACCTACATGAATAACATATAATCCTTCAGTAGAAAGTAATCAAATCAATCAATGTTAAAATCGCTAACCTCATTTCTTGTAACTAAACTCGAATCAGAAAATTCAGTAGTAGTGGTCGCGCTAACAACACTATCCACTTGCTCAGTGGTAAGTGTTTTAAAAGAAGAATGTTTCAAACTTCCGCAAATACCACATTGCATTACAGGTGGATGAGCCCCTTCCTCACCACTCGTAGTGCATATCTTTGGTGCATCATTATTCTGAAAGAATTAAGAATACTGATATAATAATTCATTATTATTCATAAAATTAACAGCCTCAGAGCTTGCATAAAATTAAAGCGAAGAGATTGTTACTCGGAGAGAAATTTACAAAACCACAAAGGGGGCATACCTCCTGTCCAGGAACTATCCCACACCTGTACACCATTTGGTGTGAGAGATAACCAGATGCATGATACTTGGTGAAGAACTTTTTCACAGAGTCATTGTACGATTCTTGTGGAGACCAAGGGATGGATCGGACAAGAACAGAAAAATGGCAAGGGTTTGTGGGACATCCAGTGATGTGTGCTAGCCTCATCGAAGTGATGCCTTTGTAGTTCTAGACGAGACTACCAATGGTTAGATATCATCATAATTTTAATGGAAAGTTGCTAGAACCATCCAACGGAAATGGAACTGTAAAGTCGAGCATGGGTTCTAAATCTTACAAAGTAAAGAAGAATGCAAGCTGAGACGGTGATGACGTATAATGCAGCACAATGAACCCAAAGCCTGAGTAGCATTAAAAGATACAAAAATAATAATTTAGTACCTGATTTTTAACTGCATGTTTGTATTTTACAAAACATGTTATATAGCTTTTAGGCAATGACACCAAAATCTAGCACAACAAATATTTAATAAGTGATACTTTTCAAGAAAAAGTAGAAACGGGTTTTACGTACAGGTTTCATAGGCATGGAGACATTCTATTCTTTTATTTTAAAGAAGGCGGGAGGGAAAGAAAGTATAAAAACAGTCCACTTATTACAAAGAACATGTTAAGGAATATGTCAGCGGACTGTAGGCAACCCCATAAATGATAAGAAGAAAAAATCAAATCCAAGTTTCATATTGGATTGTCTCTCGTGTCAACACCAAACATCTTTGCATCAGAATAAAGTTATTTAGCATTTGTAAATCACCGGAAATATATTATAGCTCCTACCATTTTGATTCTTCTTCAACATTCCTAACTGAAAAGACTTCCAATGACTCAGATCCGAACCACAAATGCTCCATATCTTGCCCAAAATAATTCACCGGTAGCACAAATAAGAGGCAAAAAAGAGCAGCAATGGAGAATATCTGAGCACTGAGGGAAACAACAAGCACCTTCAGTGAGTGAACAAATAACCAACAGCAGATGCTGAAGATTTTGGAAGAGCGTCATAATAAGGAAATCAGTCAACAATGCAAAGCAGAGTATGACTATGTATTTCCAATTTTTGAAGTTGTAGGCATGATTTAATTACCTGAAAACAAGCACCCTGATAAAGACAACAGCATCCAAGCCGCCAATTGCCAGCAGCTCTTCCTCGGAGGTTTCCCATGCCTTATATATCCAGCTAGCAGACGGAACTAACCTCTCGATTCCAAACCCTGCCTTGCGCTTATTTCTAATCACGGCAAGCCTCCTCCCAAAGTACACGGTAACATTGCCTGGTTGCTTCCTTAATATAGAGTACAGGGAAAAAAGCAGAAAACTAGTGCCAAAGTTGATTCCGGCAGAAGTTAAAAGGGCGGCAAGTTTCATCTCAGTGCACTATATGCATCTCACTGTCGAATATTAAACACATAGAAATTAATAAGTCACATGACTCATATCCATACCAAAAAAAAAAGCAGCTCGATAAATAATAAGGATAATCGCAGCCAGGTACACCTGCTGAAACCACTTTAGCTCGTACCCTCTTTTAGCTTGGCGGGTCATCTAAAAATCTTATTCATACATTTTTTCACATAAGTAAACCTAAAATTTTGCCTAAATCTATAACGGATAGGTGACCTTCAAGTTAAAAACAAAATGTTACGTGTACGGTGTACCTGTATGCAAAAATGGTTTCAGCATGTGTCCCTAGCTGCAAGTACCCCTAAATAATATCCACAAATTCTCCCCATTTACCCAAATCAATACTTCATTTTATTTTAAACTGGGTTAACATGAACAAAATTAATCTCAAAATCATGATTCCACAATGTTCACATTTAGCAACTCTCTATCTTAAGTTCACTGTTCATACCCAATCTCTAACTTTCCGATAACAAAATTGAACAATTAGTTTACAGTAAACCTGAACATTTCCAGATGATGAACATTTCAATAAAAACAGCGAATCAAATCAGAACCATTAAGAGGAGTTGAAGAACACCGAACCTCAAGAAACACGGTGCGAAAGAACGGAGAGAAGATCGAAGAAGAAGAAGAAAGGTTCCTCCGAAAAAGAACTTTCCGGAGAAAAAAACGCGGCTCGGCACTGCGGGCGTTTCTCCGTTGCTTCGACTCCACGGCTGAACCCGACTCGATCCAAAAGATCAAAGCAACGAAGAAGAGAGAAGCAGAGGCTCGAAACTCGAAACCCTAACGAGAGCTCGTCGTTGAGAGAGGGACGGAGAGTTTCGGTTGGGACAAAGAAGAAACAGAAGGAGAGGTTTGTGAATAAATAAATGTCTCTCGGAGAATCGATGGACGGTCAGCGTTGACTCGGAGGCGCCACGTAGACGGCTCGGAGCTCGGGGAAGTGACACGTCACTCGATTGTCTATTATTGTAATTATCTGTTTCTAGATTGTTGTGTTTAACGGCTACGCGAATCCGTTGTTTCAGTTTGTCGCTGAATTGCAGGGCATGTCGAGCGGACGGCTTCATAAACTTGGGCCTCGGATTTGTGGGCCCACTTTCGTATGGGCCTTAACTACAATTCAGAACCGTCGAATAATCGGTAAGAACTGAAACTAATTCACCGCGACAAAAAAGATGATGTTTACCTTCTATCAGTATTTTGTTCACAAACTTTATAGTTATAATAATTAAGTATTAACGTTCGATTTTGTTAGAACTTTGAACAATTATAGATTTAAAAATTTTATTTGTAAATTATGACTAAGATCGCCTAATTAGGACAATAAGTAAATAAACTAATTAATAAAAGGTTTCTGGAGATGCTTCCTTTTTTTGTTTGGAGTTGTTCTGGTTTTTGTTCTCGTTGTTGTTCGTTTCGTCCTCTCGGGTTTGTTTAGTGATCGTGTTTAGTGTGTTTAGTGCGTTTAGAGTCTAGCAGTCTGGTTGTTTCTCGTTGTAGAATGCCAGTGGTTGCATCACTCGATTTCAAACTATGTGAGTTTGAGCGTAATTGCGTACAGAGTCGTGAAAGCTTCGGGTGAGATGGACAGAGAAGCGAGCCTCTTGTGGTGTTTGTATTGATGCTTGTATTGCCCCTCGTTAGGTTTGTATTGGTGCTACTTAAAAGTGTATTGGAATATATTTGTTTGCTTTGAAACAAATTAATAAAATGTGAGATTCGATCAGTTTCGACGAGAACCGAGTTACTTTATATAATGATTTTGTTCGGTTCTGGAACCGCGGTGTATTATTATATTGATATTTCTTGTGAAACACAAAAGTGACTACAAAGCTTGAAAAGACACTAACCAAACCCAATCACCTATCCGACTCCAATTCACGACCCGATGGGCACAACTTGAGCACCCACTTGGCGAGTGGCAACAACCTAACACTCCTCCTCGACTCCACAAACATCCTGACCCGTTCCACGCCCACCCGCATCTCCTCCTCGGGCACGTTCGCGAAGCAAACCCGAAACCAGCCTGGCTCCGAGCAATGGCACGAGCCCCCGGGCGTGACGTTGACCCGAACCCCCCTCACCATCTCCTCCCACAGCTCCCTCTCCGCCTCGAACGTGTCGGCCCACAGAAACTTCCTCATATCCACCCAACAAAAGAGACCCGCATTCCCCTCCAGGCACCCGACCCCCGCCTCCCGGAGCCCCGACACCAGACCCGCCCGCCTCTCCCCGACCCGCCTCCGGCTCTCCGCCACGAACCGCCCCGCGAACGCCTCGTCGCCGAGCACGCACGCCACGAGGTGTTGCGTCTGCGCCGAGGCCAGCCCGAAGCTCGCCATCCTCGTGGCCCCCGCGACCACGACCCGGTTCTCCGAGTACACCAACCCGACCCGGAACCCGGGGAGCCCGAAGTCCTTTGACACGCTGTAAACCACGTGGACAAGGCCCCGCATTTTTTGGGCGTCTTTGAGGTTCCGGTCCGAAATCACCTCGGATATGGACACGAAGTCGGGGGGGTCGAAGACGGTGCCGGAGTAGACCTCGTCGCTGACGACGTGGAGCGAGTTTTCGAGCGCGAAGTCGACGAGGTGATGGAGCTCGTCGCGGAGCATCGTCGTGCCTAAAGGATTGGACGGATTGGTGATCAACACTCCCTTCACTCTCAACCCTTGTTTTGTGGCTCGTTTGTGGGCTTCTTCGAGCGCGGGCGGGGTGATCCGAAAACCGTTGGAGCTCCATGTCCGGATTGGCACAATCTCGACTCCCGTTCGCCATTTCAGATCTCTATCGAATCTATTATACACGAAAAATACTCCGTTTAAATTAACGTTGATCATAAAACAGACAACGCAACAAAATTCAGAATTTTCGAACATCTGTAAACTTCTGTCACACTTTCTAAAAGTGTAAATATTTGTCTTTTATTGTTAATTTTGTTTTAGAGTTATACACTAACCCGTTTGTCTAACAACAACGTACGTATATATGTGTATTAGTAAATGAGACAAATATTTATGCGTCAAATCCTGCTCGCCATTGCAGATCTCTATCGAGTCTATATTATATATAAAGAATGCTTCGTTTAAATTAACATTTATCATAAATCACACAATGTGACAAAAATCATATTTTCGGACATGTATACTTATGTTACACCCTTCGGACAGTAACACTGCAAATTGTCAATATTTTTATCCTATTGTGTTTATGATTTATGAACTAACCCGTTTGTCTAAAAACGCACACGCGTATTAATTAAAGAGACATATATTTGTTCGTCGTACCCGGGGTAGTATGGGGTGGGAAGAAGGAAGGCGTCGCCGTCCCCGGCTATGCAAAACACGATGGACTCATTGGCAGAGGTCGAGCCGGCGGTGATCACAAGGTTGTTTGGGTCGAATTCGACTTTGTTTCCCCTTATTTTGGACATGAATTTCACCATTTCCTGCACATATATATACATAGGTCAGCCAAATTCAAATCATTGAGAAGCAAATAATATTAGAAACATAAAATAAACAAGGACCTAACGCACTCACATTCTTGAGGTGAGGCAAGCCATGATAGTCTTGGAAGAGAGCAAGTTGTTTGAATATGGATTCACCATTCCTCTTCATCCCCAGAGCTTCATGATTGTCTTCAAGCCAAGCTTCCAACATGTCCAACGAAAGCTGGTCCGCAACAACAACAACAATATTATTAATAATCACGAAGCACATCGTCACTACCACTGGGTTTTTCCCTAGTAGCTAGCAGCGTACATGCTGCGCTGCCATAAAACTCAAAGAAACGTTGTTATAAGCTATGACAGCACACATGCACGCTGCAACAAGCGCGCTGCCAGAGAGATTATGGCAGCGCGCTTGTCGTGGTACGATATCACAAGTTATGTGACATCGTACATTTTATAAATGATTGGTGAGTACGTACGTACCTGGTTCTCAGCAACACCCATCTGAATGATACCATTGGGGTTGTGGAGGTGGTGGTAAGGGTTCTTCTGGTACTCTTGCCACCCCAAGAAGTAGCTTGAGTCTTGGCCGTGCGATTCCGAAGTTAATTTGCTAGACAACATTCTCAATATCGAGAGAGAGAGAGATCTTTACGAGTGATTCAACAAAGTTCTTGCAGAGAGAGAGAGATGTATTGTTCTTGTTCTTGGAGGGTTTTGGGGTTGGTGATGAGCATATTTATACAAGTGTCATGTGTTCTCATTGCACGCACGAGTCATGATGTGACTGGAACTGGTTTGAAGGTGTTTTTGGGCACTTCATTGTTCATGTGTTGACTTATCATGATTATGACATGTGTGTTGGGAGAATCGGGCCCATCTGGCAATCCTGGCCTGCCGGCCCGATGAGATCTGTGCAAATCAGACTCTGATACTACTTGTTGGAGGAGAACCGGGACTTACCAAAGAAAACCCATACACACATTAGAGCCCATCTTTGACCCAAAAGACTAGCTTAGTGGGTTTTGGGTCTAATGTGTACCTAAACTCTCGTTATACATGTACACTTCCGATGTGGGACCTAAACTCACATGTGAAATTCCTATTAGTATGTTAATTAAAAAGGATCTGCAGTCCACCGACTTAATTAATTACGGGGTCTTTATATATGTATTGAGTTATGACCCCAACTTTTGTGATGAAACAATGAGTTTATGACTAATATTAGAAACTACATTATATTTATCCTCTGTTGATTAGTGTGAACAAGAAAATGGTTTGTGGTGACTGTGACTGTAATGAATGGGGTGTGTAAATTTCAACTCTGTGGTGAGAGCAGAGCCATCAGCCATGACATATGTATAGAGGAACCACCGACAATTTAAGGTAGTTCAGTTTCTTCTTCTCCAAGCTAACAATAATAGTCAAACATGAAATACAATCACATCAACCTTGAAATTGCATGGAAACTTACCTAAGCTTGTTTAACCAAACCAATTGGTTAAGTATTTTGATGTGGTTCTCTCGGAGTTTATTTTGACACCTTATTATTCACATTTAGTGTCTAATTGTCTCTCGTA
This sequence comes from Geranium rotundifolium, assembly GCA_963920655.1. Classification (NCBI taxonomy): domain Eukaryota; kingdom Viridiplantae; phylum Streptophyta; class Magnoliopsida; order Geraniales; family Geraniaceae; genus Geranium; species Geranium rotundifolium. The sequence goes on from OY987315.1 coordinate 37,421,931, forward strand.
TTGGGTTTAAGAGCCCCAATTGTGTCACTTTACGCCTTCAGGTATGTTTAGTGTGATTGTGCAGAATACAGGTGAAGAGAGGTAAAAAAACCCGAGTGAAAAGAGGATTTCGGGTTAAGGAACGAGAAGACAAAATCAGCTGGAGGAAGGGAGGTGTCGATCGCCACACCCCGAGTCCCTACTTTCAGAAACTTGCGTCGATGGTGTGCCGACGAGGTGGCGAAGACGTGTCGATCAACACATATATCGGATCAGCAGAAAACTATAAAAGTCATTCGATCCGAGCCTTAGTGCTTGGAGTTCGCCCGATTTTTTTCTTTTACTTTCATATTTTAAACTTTTGTAATGTTTGCACCAATGATGAGGGGTTAAAACCTTAAATCATGGGTGATAGGCACATTACTATCCTTACTTGAACTTGTTTGCATGAATATTCGATTTTGATATGACGAGTTTTGGTTCTATTTTGTGCCCATCTATGAGTGTGAATCTAGCTATTTCATTTTTATAATTTAAGTTTGAAACTAAACACGAGAGGAATAGTAGATAATCAAACTAAGTAGAATCGAGGCATCGGTCTTCTGGAATCGATTACTTGGTATGAAAATTGTTGATACTAAAGTCGTAGAGGTCCGATTCTAAAATTTCGAGAGGGCTATTGGTCCAATATTAGGTGTTAACCAATGTCGAGAGACGGTTAACATACATACAATGTAGGTCATTGCTCACGTTATTGAAATTGAATATTCTTTGTGAACTTGGATTGACATTGAACCTTCGGTCTAGCACACATGGTTGCTAGTTTATCTGATTTCTAATCACCATTCACCGTCATTTCGTGTTATTTAGTGCTATTGTTTGTTTGAGTGACTATCCCACACAAATCCAACACATTGGACTTGATCACTATTTACATTTCCGCAAATTCGAATACAAATTGCTTGAGTACGAACACTCGTTTGATTTCTGTGGAATCGACTCGAATATTAGCCGGTTATAATACTTGACGAACAGCGATCACGCCCTCCCTTAGACGGTTCGGTTGTGGACACCAACCCGAATCACGGGTGTCACACTTGAACTTGGGTTCAAAAGGTTTTGGGTTCGAGTCACGCTGCGGTATCTCACATTTATTTCCAACTTCGGTTGTACCTCTCTCCCAACTTTTGTTGGGCCTTTGGTGGGAGTCAAGTGGCGATATTGGACTGTCTTACTTCATCATAACATAGTCGAGCTCAAATCTTCATACAATTTGTCATTCAATAAAAAGAATGGATGTGGGGAAAGAATATGTAAAATGACGATAGGAAAATGGAAAATAGGTTATGAATAGTTTCCTACAAATTTCTACGTACATGCATATAGGCAGATGTTTATTTTACATCATCAATTTATGTAATTTAGAAGTCAGATTAAACAAGTACTATTAGATTGTAAATCCCTTGCTCGAATATTAACTGTATCTATCATTACAAATCTATCACGAACATTCCAATGTGTTTAAATATTTACTTTAACTAAGTATGATTGTATCTATCATCTCCCATTGCAGTCAGTACTGGAGGTTCCCGAACGTCGAGACTGGAACGAAAATTATCAAACAGAAGCTGAGGAATTTCCTTGGTAAAGATATCTGCAATCTGGGAGCGAGATGGAACATGCAAGAAACATAATTCTCCTCGAGCAGGTTTTTTACGAACAAAGTGAATATCCAGCTCAATGTGCTTGGTTCTCTGACGTTGAACAGAATTGTCTTTGTCGGACAACTAAATTGTGTTGACATTATCACGGTAGACTAGAGGCAGAAGATTTCAAAGCCAACATGACTCGGAGACCACATCAGCAACTCCACGTACTCATCCTCGATTCTAGATCAAGACAGTGTAGGTTGACATTTGAAAGACCAAGATACTAAATCATCACCCTAAAAATACATAATATCCAAATGTGAAGCGTCGCGTGTCGGAGCAACCACCCCAAACAACATCCATACAAGCGACCAGTGAAGAAGTGGATGTGGTATATAAAATTGAGACCCAAGGTGTCCGACTTTGGTCCGAGGTCCCACTCATATGGACCTTGTCGGCCATCTTCACCTTGTCTTTGTTTTTTCAAATTTCCATGTTTGGGTCTCATTATTTTTTATAAAAATAGTATCCTTTAGTGTCATATTCTTATTATATTAGTTTATTAATAATATAATATTGTTATAAGTCTTCCGTTTATCACATACGCATTCAATATGGAACTGTAGCTCAAATGTGAATTTCAACAATCAGATATTGCTAGACCGATTAACAATCAGAACACTTGATCATATGGTCGAGTAAGTTTCGATGTCTCTTCTTGTATTGATCTTGTCATGAATGTTGACAAAAGAGTGTACAAGTTAGGCCTCCATTTTCATCGAACTTTAACTTGGATAGAGGCCAAGGCACTAAAAACACAAGTTACGTGGAGTAATGCATATACGTCGCATACGTACCCACTATGAAACAAGTAGTTTCAATTATAGGACCCGAAAACGTACCATTGTTGTCAAACCTAGCATGTCACAAGTTGTGGATATTAATTAACGAGCACATAACAAGTATCATGCACGACATGTACCTACAGCTTTGGAAGTCCCATGAAATATGGGTTTGTGCTTTCACACGCATTACCCAATGTGTGCCTTTGGCTATAGACACCGAGTAATTTAGCCAAGTTACATAATGTATGTATGCAGTAATGGAGTAAGTTCAACCATGCACGCACCAAAGTTCGAATTCTCGGAAAGTACGTGCTTCAGACTGTTGGGGTGTTTCTTTAAGAATAAGTTCAACCCACTTTGAAACTCAAGGTTATCGACAGAGACTCGGACTTGTGTTTAATCGTGTAAATGAATCAGATCTGCAGAGAGCGCCGGATCTGGATTTCGACTCCGAGATTTTAAAATTGATTATGATGGTGTTCTCTTACCGTACTCCATCTTTCATTATGTAGTGGTAAAAGCTTTTGATGTGGGCTTGATTTGATCCTTAATCTTTCATTGGATTTGAGGTTTTGTCACTGTATCAACTCATGGATAGTGTTGAGTCATGTTATTGGGGCAAATTTGGGGTTGAACAATAATGGTTTCAATTTTTACAGACCAAATGAACATGTTTGTGAGTTCTTTAGCTCAAAATCTAGAGTAGCATCGAGAGATAATTTTACATGAATACAGTTGAATTATTACATTTCTTACCTAGATACATCTAACTATAATTTTGCTCTGAGAGGTGCGTTGAAAATATTTTTTTCCTGACTCCACTACAACCCGTTAGTTTTTAAATGTGAAATGACCAAAATATCTTTAATTGTCATTTAAATTTTTAAACACATGTTATTGCATGTACAAAACTGCTCGTCATGCCGCGTGGAGGCACCAGGAGCTTCTTTCCCCGTCCTATAATTGCTAGTGGAGTTCGTTATAAGGAAAACTCAAAATCTCGCAGTGATACTTTAGGTTTCAAAATATTCTATATCCTTTTATTCCATTGTTTTGTCAGGTATTTATTGTGCCAATGACCCTTCCAACTGATAATCCATATTAAGTAAAAAAATTGATCAAAATAATCCCAGAGGTGATTTCAAACTCTTAACAAGAATTTCAAAAGAATAATACTTATCCCCTATGAATCCTAACTCGTCTCACATATGTTTTAGCAAACAGTTGTCGATGGAAGAGATTAAGACTCTCATCACGATCCATGCGCAAGTTTTCACATATTAACGTCACTGATGAACAATGAAATCGGCTTACATCTTGAAATTCTTATATGTAGCAGAGCCAAGAAGTCGGATACAAAGTCGTAACTATTGTGTCAACAATTTGTCTAAACACAGACAACAGTTTAAACCATAAACAATCAATAATAATGACACCAGAGATGATTGCCCAGTTCGGTGCAACGTCACCTACATCTGGAGGCCCTCGGCCAGTGGAAAGATACTTCACTATAATGTAGTTAAGAGTACAACTTCAAGTATCAACTAGCTATCACACAAGCTATTGACTTAAGCTACTTTAACTACTAGCTCTCGTACCTAGAACAGGGTCCTACTCCCCCTGTCTTCGAGTCCACCCTTCGAGCAAGCCTATGCTCGGTGTCGTAGTCTTCTTGACAAATTTGTGAATCTTCAATCACGAACACAAGAACCCTAATCGATCAAACACTCAATCTTTGTGAATTGATGTTTAATCGAAGCACGTCGTTCTAGCAAACCAATCAGCCTTTAACACGCCTATGTTGCACGGTTAAGAGCTCTGAGAAATTCAGCACAAAGAAAAAGACGGACAGGTTGCTAATGGGAAAGCACAAGCTTCTTATAGCAACCTCACATTCCTAATCTGTCTCGGATTAGGAATAGCAAGTCTCAGACTTCCTACCAATTTAGGCAAGCTGACAGTTGGCGTTGCCGCCTTTGCTGACGTGTTGTTGATTGCTGAAAGTTGCCTAAACTCGTCGTGACGTCATTTCTTCTTGCGCTGCAAGTTTCAATTACCTGATCTTGTCGTGACATCGTTTTTCTTGCGCTCCACGCTTCAGCAACTCAAAATAGGAAAGCTTCCATACCTTCCCTGATCTAGAGTATATGCAGTCGCACCAAATGTCGTGCAGCATATTACAATGACGTATTACTTTTACGTTAAAAAATTATGTCAACACTAAACGTAACAACACGTCTAAAACGTATAAGTCAAGATAATATTTAACACCAAGTTTTAACATCCTCTATTAATTTAAAATTTTCAAAACTTTATTGACCTCTAATTTCGCCTTGTTTTGGGTCACGTGGAGAGGCTCACTTCTAGGTATCCAAAATTGTCTTCTCCACGACTTTTGGGACCCAAAAAAGACACAATAAGTCTCGACAACTTTAAGGATCGAATATGCCTTTGAAGCACCACTTCGTCGGTCGGTGTTTGGAGGATTGAAATTTGCTTGAAATATACATATACAGACAGACCTGAAGCCACCAACCGAAAGTACCCACAACATTAATGGAATGTTTCACCTAAAATGGAAACTCCTGACTTTGCAAAGACTGAGTTAAGTGTCCATAAGTTTCTTGTAACCAAATGTCAACTCTCATTCATGTCAAGGTTTTTAATGAGAGATTAGACACTATTCTTTTATTTTAGTTTTCTTCGAAAATTACAACATCAAACTTATTTACTTACAAATCCTCTTTACTGTTATGGCTTAATCGAACGAACTTTCAATCTCACTACAAATAATGTGATGTTCAATCGTTATGTTATATATTAATCAAGTCTATTAAAACTAAACAGATAATTATGTACGATAAACAAGTAAATCATAAATCAAACCGCATGAGAACGCGATAAAAGAGAGTAGCCTTTAGGGAGGGTTTTGGAATACAGTTACCAGGTTGTTCGGAATAAATTAAATAGGTAGCATTTCTACTATAGTGTAGACTACCGAGAAAGCGTAACTTAATAGGCTCCCCAATTAAACCCAAATTAATATAAAAAGGTCAATAGCGTAGACTGAAAGTCCAACCTGCTAAAATGTCAAGTTGATATTAAAGATGGTGAACGGATTAACATCTTTTTTGTCTTCTGACACGAATTCTTTGTGATGCGGTGCGGTCGAGGAAGCCAGTATGCAGAAGCTGGAACACCCAGAATTATCGCGAAAGTGTTAGATTTGGACCAAAAAAACTATTGTTTTTGGGCAGAAACGGCGATCTGAGTCAAAATCATGGCTATTCCATGAGGTACGACAAATTTCGGCCATCAGAGATCATCTAGAGAGTCAAAATCGCAGTTTCTTAAGTTTCGGACAGCTTTTGCAATTTTAATAATTTGTTTCCTTTTCTACAATTAGGGTTTGACTAGGTTTTGGCTATTTAAGCTCTCTTATACTTTTCTTTTTATTTAGTTTTTGAAGTTTAATAAAAAAAAATCGAGTTTTCCTTCAAATCTATCATATTCGGTATTCGCAAAAATTTTGATAAAGAGTTCTTCTTACTCACGTACGCTGCATCGCTACGTATATGAAAATACATATTATAGTCGTCGAGAACTTATATTCTTACTTAAAATGTTCACACACATAAGTTTATATTTGATTGAAATGCTTGACTTTAACATAATATCACAAAATAGTTTCTTTGAATGTTCATCATTATGTTGTACCATTACTAGTAACTAATGTGAACTCCCAAGCATGTTTAAATATGAAAACAAAATTGATATCCATACCAAGAACTGATTGGGTCCCACAAGTAATAGCTAGAGGAAGCAAATTGAAGATGCATTATTGCAGATATAGTAGTGAATGCAATGGAGTCAAAACTGAAGCACTAATTTTCTTTTTCCAATTTAAGCTAAGCACTCTCTTTATGTGCTTACACTGCAACAACACATGACTAATGACTTGTGTTTTTTATTCATTTATTTTCAAAACTTTAGAACCAAACTTTATGGCCAAAACCTTGTCAGCTTCCACCGTCCTACTGCCATGGAGGAATGGCTATGGACACTATAGCGTAATTTTTTCCAACTCGATCTCATCGGTTTTATTCTGCTCTCGCTGACGTTTCGAGCTCAGTTTCATGAAACATATTGCGGTAATTTTTCTTGTCACTACAAATTGTAGTCTCGAAAACATCCTAAGAGCAAGTGAGCTCTTAACCACTGTGTCAAACTTAATTGGTGATTTTGTGGTTTATCATGTATCATTAACAATTTTCGAGTAATTATAATTTTTGCCCTGCGTCGGTATATTCTTTTAATTAATCACAAAAATTATTGTATATTCGATTTGGTGTCATGTTAGTGCTTTCTATCTCCACCCTCTCCATCAACATCACTGTCTTCTGATCCTCACCAAAATTTGCATACAACAAAATTTCTGTCATTGATTTATAAAATCAAATTGTTGCTCGTAAGCTCTGGAGTGAAAACTAGAAAATTCCCGACAGAGTTGAGTGAACAATGTTCAAAGGAACCCATAACGTCGTTAAGAGAAACACATACGCTTCAAACGCTCCACTCAGATCTTACCCGACCGTTCTCGAAGGGACACCGCAATGGTATGAGTCTCACACTGTTGGTGTAGAAAATCTTGTAGGATCTTTCTAAATGGAGATAATTTGTTATGTTTTGAGATTCAAAATCGTGACACAAGTATACATTTACCTCCAACCCGTCTAGTTTCTATTTTGAAGTTTCGACATTTTCCTCCAACCAATCGAGTTTCTATTTTGAAGTTTCGACAATGATACCTTTACACACTCACTTATATAATCCGACATATGGTTTTCAAAGCATATAGTGTTAACTTATATATCACTATGGGGACGAGAATGAGGTCTCTGCCACTTCACCGTACTTCTGCTTATTGGCGGATAGGCAATGCTAATTCATACATCACCCTAAAACAGTGCAAATACAGATAAAGAGAACTAACACGACCAAAAACAGCCCTTGCCGATACATCTGAGCCGAGAGCGTGCCGATCAATGTTACACGATTACCAAAACAAGCCTAACAAAAACCAAAACTGAATCGAAATAGAAACAAAACGAATACACCATCCTCCATCGAGCAAACAATCCCAAGGGTCTGACAAAGAAACATGATATTTACTTGTTGCCAAGAACAAAAGTAATGAATGTAATGAAAGAAAGAAAGAAAAACACAAATCCAAGAGAGCATCAAGTCTAGTAATGCACACATCTCATTGCCAAAGCTTTCCTTCCAACGAAGATGCTATTAACAGTTAACACCTGCATCACTTTCATCATATCATATTTCATTTACCAATTTGTTCCTCACCTAAGCCTTTACCGGGGGAGCCCTATAATATGCCGGAACAGTTGCGGGAAAGAACATCTGTCGGACTCCTTCTGCCTTGATAATAGGGAAGATGATTCCCGATGCACTCTGCAACAGATCGAGTCACCGTTTGAGTACTCAGGTAACAAATGAAGAAATATGAAGGTTCTAAAAAATGCTATGCGCTAGTCAGTCGGATAGTGGGGATAAATGGATTTAAATTTCTATATTTTATTATTAAATTTTTAAATATACACAACTACAATATGAAATATAATACATCAAAATAATTATTATAAATATTTAAATATAAAAGTATAAACTTTAATATTTGTTACACTCATGTCCTTCAAAAACGATAAAAGTGCCAGCAAAAGTATCTATTAGTATAAATTATTTTAATTTATGGCATTTTATATTATCATTTGCTTAAAAATAATTATGAAAAAAATAGCTTCAATCTGCCTAGACCCACCTAATTACGCCTACCCAACTTGATCCGCCCGATTATGTGAAATCGGATTTGTGTTCTAAAAATCCCTGCCTAGGCGGCCGCCTGGCCCGATTTTTAGAACATTGAGTAATATGCAAACTGAAAAGGGAAAGGGAACTCGAAAACGCACCGAAATCAATCTAGCTCCAATCCAGACACGTTTGGGCGAGGGAAATGGCAGTAGCAGCCGACCTACACCGAATATCGCAACAGCAAAGAAATGGACAACCAAACTCAACGGGCGGGGGTTTAAACCCGAGAGTAAGGAAATCGGTCCCGTTGAACATACACCTCCAAGACTTAGATAGTCAAAGCAAGCTTCACGCATTTCCTTTCTTGCTTGGTCGGGTGAAGCACAGAAGACTTTGTAGAGAGCCCCTGCCAGCGTGTTTATGGTGGACGCCACTGGCTGCAAATCAAACGTGTTTATGGTATGCTCTCCTTTTCAATTCTATAAATGACATCAATTACTTGTAGCTTATTCATGCAACTTACCTTGCGCAGAGTGTAAAAGGATTCGAGATATTTGCACAGTGTAGGTGCATCATGTAGGTCGCGCAATGGCTTGAGAAGATTCCGCAGCACTACAATATCGGACAGTGCAACTGTCATTCCTCCTCCGGTCAAGGGGTGGCGCATGTTGAAGGCATCTCCCATGAGTAGGGCCCCAGGTGTAGGTTGAGGAGCAGCTGGCATGCTTCTATTTGGCATTGTCCTTATGTTTCCGCTATCAATTGCAGCCACAAAGGAATCGTAGATCTCCTTGGGGATCTGCAACACATATAATAACATTGGTCATTCCGGGAACCGTAAATCATGAAAATGGATGAAGCACAACCTATAGATTGTTGGTTACACCATGTTAGGAAGGCAATACCAATATGGAAACTAAACATTGATTTGAATACAATTTAAATAGATATACCTGAGGAGCCACCACAGTTTTCAAGTAGTTTGCCATTTCACCATTTGAAATTGAAGGAACCTTCTGTCCAGGTACGTCAACTAGACATCGGACCTCTGTACTGCTGATTTGGTAAAACAATATGGGAGAAGGGTCTGCCAAAACGACGTGCCCGTGATTTATATGTGGAAGTTTACAATTCTCTAGGATCAAGCCAACAAAACAAGAGGGCACATCCACCTGCACATAATTGGATACATGATTAGAAATTTTATAACCAGTTATCTGTTGTTACAGAATCTCTCAATTTCTCGGCAATCTAAAAGTAAAAATGAAAATATTACTTTGCATAATTGACTAATTAAATGAAAGAAAAAAAACAAAAAAATGTAGACCGATTTCACATTGAAATGGTTTATCTTTGAGATTGAAGGACCATCCCACCTTAGGAGTGCAAAGGGAGCGGCGCAAATTTGAAAAGCAGCCATCACAAACAATTGTCAATGGTGCAAATGCTGTCATCTCTTCTCCGCTTTTGGTCTTGTACAGAACACCTTTGACTGTCCCATTTTCTTCAAGCAGAGAAGTAACTGTTCCTTGCTCTAAATGTACACTGCAAAAAATTGGAGGAACATGCATAAATGATTGGGAAAAAACAAGTGTCTATATAAGAAAGTATATATAAATGAAAGATGACGTAATGCAATTAACTAAATGCAACGACTCTATCATATATGTGATCATAACTATACTAAAGTATAGCATCTGTGTGTGTGTGTGTGCCAGAGGTTTAGTCCTTTGCTGGAATACATAGGCACATTGAGTATTAGATTTTCAGGGAAAAAAACTTTGCAATTGTAAGAAGCCGTAATTCAAATAAAATAACAAGGCATATTGCAGCATGTAACAAAATATCTAAAATCAGATAGCACATACTTAGGCAGGGACGAAGCTTTCTCTCGCATCCTTTGTATGAAGCGCCCATTGTGAAAGCTCCTCCCAGACACATCTGAGTGAAATTTCTCCAAAGGATATGATAGTCGAGTACTTCTCCCGTCTTTGAATAGGGCATAACCATACACCCGCTGGGCATCAATTTCTTCAACACAATCTATGGTAAAAATGAGACTAGTTATTAATTAAGCATATGCGAGTTCTATACCAAGTCTATGCACATGATAGCAAATTCAGCTTTAACCTACCTTCAAGTCCCAACTCAATTAACTTGAGGTAACCACCTGGTTGTAGCAACTCGCCAACAATTCGGTCAGGCTCTGTTAAGTCTCTTTCAACCACATGAACTCGGCGACCATCCTGCATTAAAGTACAAAATCAATTTTCAATTGAAATAGACATTTGGGGAACAACAAAGTAAAACAATTGGCAAACATTGGATGGCATTCTTTCAGCAAAGAATATGATGACTAAGTAAATAATTATATTGATATGGGATCCCATTCTTTCATTAATAGTATAGATAGATAAGCTAAACAGAATTTTTTCAGTGATGTATCAAGATTTGGGCTCAAGACCTCCCTTATGAAGAAGGGAGGTTCATTTTTGCCACTTGACCCAACATTAGTTGGTTGATTCACATTGTATGGCATAGTTTCAGGCTCATTAATGTGGTAAGGCCAAAAGGTTTATGAACCCCTAATTAAGAAAGAAACTGGTGGGAAGAAACATGCTGGCATATTATTGAACATAAAATCAAATTTTGAAGATCATTCACTAAGTCAAAAGGTTTATAAACCCCTGATTACGAAAGAAACTGTTGGGCAGAAACATGCTGGAATGTTGGCATATTGTTGAACATAAACTCAAAATTTGAAGATCATTTACAAAGTGGACGGCAAACATATATTGTATTAATTATTAGAGAATGTACAGGTAAGACCATCAAATGCTAAACAAAGGTAGCCCTAATTAGATGGGAATAATTTAGAAACATGAATTATAGAATAGATCAACCCTACTATAATTAAGATGCACCATTTGTACAATTTTTAAATCAAACCAATGAAGACGTCAAGTGTGACAAAGTCTATCAAAGAAAAGGAGTGAGTACAAAATTAAACCCTGTGTTATATTTTGGACTGCAACCTGATTGTAGACCCAAAAAAAATACTATCTGGTAGACAAAAGGCTGGCTACCCATGGAAAGGATCTACAATCTATCCCTAACTACGGCTTATAAAATCAGCATATGCCTACCTGTCTAACCCAGTCTTCGCAACAGGCTCCTAATAAACTGTCGTTGCTTGATTACGTGAACATAAGACTCCCAATCAGACACCTATTTCACATGTAACACTTGCAAGCCAAAAGACCAGAATATCTTTTCCCAGAAACCCATCCATCTCCATCCGTCATCAGTCTCCACTAAAAAAATTATGTACTAATCTTTTGATGACCAATAGAAGTTATGTTATATATATACTTAAGTACAGGGAAATATATTTTGTTCAAAAAGTTGTACTTTGAAATGAACACTTTGGTTTTACTTGTGCAACCCAGAATAAAATATCAATTTTACTTTGACCGAGACAAGCAAAAGTTTTAATCAAATGCACTCTTATGCCTGTGATTCAAAGGACCTGCTTTGATTATGTCAAATTGCCCGTCACTCCAAAAAAGATCCATTTCAGAAAAATTCCGTACTAATAAGTTTATGCCACAGCTGTACATATGATTAAAAAAGAACAAATAGCCTTTCCAGCCAACAAAAATTCATGATAACCTCCTATTGAAAAAGCTATAAATCAATCAATTATAGCTGCACATACACATCATTGACAAAGATCCTCAAGAAGAAGAAAATTTTCTCTATACAAGTAATTTAATTTCATAGATTACTCAGCTCAGACTAAAACCTTGGGGATTTCATTTATAGTTGTACATTCAAAACCAAAATTGAGACTCCGTACTATTTCGTAGCACCAGATCTAATCTAACCATAGCATCGCTTACATATTTTGTTGGAAATGAAAATTTTATCAGCCAAACTTCCAGAAGCTTCTATTCCTATAGAGTGCCAATACAATTATAAACATACTCTCCTTTACTCCGTTTGGATGGTGAGAAAATGCAGGAAAATGAGCGCAACCAAGCGAGAAAAACCAAAATTGAGACGGATGCACTATTTGGCAGCACCAGATCTAACCATAGCATCCGTTACATGTTTTTTTGAAGGAAATCGAAATTTTGTCTAGTAAATTTCCAGAAGCTTCTATTCCTATAGAGTGCCGATACAATTATACACACACTCTCCTTTACTCCGTTTGGATGGTGAGAAAATGCAGGTAAAATGATACAACCAAAGCGAGGAGGGAGCAAATCATTACCTTGCCGAGGGTGTGGGCGAGGGCAGCTCCGGCGACTCCGGCGCCGACGATGATGACGTCGGCGTCGGCGCGGCCTCTGTTCTTGGATCTGCATTCTCCGTTGACGACGGCGCTGCTCCTGACGCAGTCGCTACCGACGGCCACCTCCGGCCGAGCCCCGCCGCCGCGCTTGCGGAACAGGTTGTAGAGAGCGACGGCGAGGCCGAGCAGGAGCGAGGCCGAGATCCAGACCAGCGAGCACTGATCCGCCATTCCCGAGAATGCGAGACGGCGTCGTTTTTGGGGAAGACGACGGTGGTGTCTGTGTCTGTGTCGTCTCTGTGGAGCGGTTCCGTTTGGTTTGGTTCTCTCCTTCTCTTCGCTTCGCTGTTGTTGTTGTTTGAGTGATTTTTTTTAGTTTTAAAATAAAACACGCACAACACAGGTGTGGATTTATAGGCCTAGCCAGCACTCGCGGAGCTGTACCTGTACCTTCTTTTTTATTGCTAACTTGCGCTTCGCGCGTGGGTTTCACTGCCGCTAATTTTCCGCCAGCTCATTTCTGCTAAATGGCGCACCTGGTATGTATTTTCCACATATTCCGCAATTATTGTGAAGGGAAGGTCTTGAGACGGTAAGTTACTCTGAGGATCGTGAGAACTAACGAGAGGGCGGCATGTGGCATGAGGGCGAATTTTATTTTATAATCAAAAGGAAAAAGTGTTAGTTGTCGGGAGAACGGTGTAACAAAAATTTATATTCTTGCAGCAGTACAATCATTTTCTGAGTTTTCGAAAATTCGTTTTCTTCATGTCAGTCTCTCGTTTTATAAGCTAGTCATAGACGAAGCTTCCAACTTGCTTAAAAGTTGTATAAGAATATAAATACTTTGAAAATTGTGTTTAATTTGATAGGTGTATTTATGGACAATTATCCATTTAATATATAAGCAACCTCTCTTTGACAAGTATTCTATACCCTATTTCCTTAAATAGTGTGTTATCCATTGTTCAATGATTCCCTCTGCCACTCTGTATATAACAAATTTTATTTAATAACATAATATTTTGTCATACAAAATATTTACACCTACATAATGTAATATATTTTTCTCAACTACGACAGCAAGCAAGTCGATAGGGTCTAAATTTGTGAGGGCTCGACTCAGAAAAAATATTCCGCTTGGACTTGACCTCTTATGATTAAATTTGAATTTGATTAATAAAATAACTCGAATATGGCTCGGCCTGAAAAGAATTACTACGCTCAGGCTTAGTTCGGACTCGTAATGATTTAAATAGTTAAATTCAAGTTTGGTTCGAAAAAAAAAATTTTACATGCGGTTCGGTTCAAAAAATATTCCTACTCAAGTTTGGTTCGATCTCACAATAGATTATATCGTTTAAGTTTGACTCAAAAAAATATAACCTCGATTGTAACCTCGATCATTTAGTGTAAATTTGACATGACCTCGATTGTAATAAACTTCAACAAATACATACTTTAACAAATAGAGGAGATATCAGTTATAAAGCAATAAAATATATCAAAACGTACGAATTGTATAACATGTCGTGTAATGTTGCATAACCATGTAGAACATGTAGTACAATGTTGTATAACAAGTTGGACCTGTGCAAATTTGAAGTCGTGTATAACATGTAGTGCAATGTTGTATAACATGTTGGACACTACCACGTGTCGCACTTTAAGATAACGCGCGTTTCATATTCGACAGTTCCACGTAGTTTGAACATTTTATATAGGTTTGTAGCTGAGTGTGCCCCTCCTTGTCACTTCAAATGAATGTTTAATAGTAGGTTTGGTTGCTTATTAATTAGTCAAACTTCACCATCAAAGAAATATCACAATTTAATTGAATTGCTCTCTTGATTCTGACATTTTACGATCGATCACTCTCGCAACCCATCACGACCAACTCTTCAATCTGCATGATCCACACCATAAATTGTGGTTCAAATTTATGATTCGTCCAAATCTAACGTTGGAGTGTGGTTGGCATTAAAAACTGGTTTTCAAATTCAAACCTTACTTTTTACTTATATAGAGACGTTTTTGTTTTTTTTCTCTCATTTGCGTGTGCTGGTCAACTTGTTCACCAAATTGATCACCAAGTTTATAACAGTTTTGACTAATAAACTCAACAAAATGGTCAGCGCATGAATTTTTATTTTATCAATGATAATAATTTATATATATTATGCATCCATATTAGACTATTAAAATGTCAGGTATTATTTGATTGTGACAAAATATAGTTAAATTGAAAGTTCATATATAAAAAGCATTCAAAATGTGATAGCTAAAGCATTTTAAATTTGTGTGAGTCCAGTGCAAATTCGTAAAAATAAATGTAGGTGTCACTTATTAAATATTGTTAACTTAAAAGTATTTAAGGGTGAGCACTTTAGCAACAGAACCGTAGGCCGAACTCGAACCGAACATGAACCGGGACTATAGAATCGAGAACCGTGGGTAACGATTCCGCATGTGGTTCTTAAAATAGAGAACTGGAGGAGTTTGGTCCGGTCCGATTCTTGACCGGTTTGGTTCGGTTCTGGACTCATGCCCACCCCTAAACTCACACTTAAGTGACACTTCCGTTAATTTTAACGGATTTACACACACCAAATTTGAACACGAGTGAGGGAGAGTTTTTACAAAACTACAGTAAAATGAGAGTTTGTGCAAAAAGTTATAATGAAATTTTTTACAATTTTATTCGTCAAGGAGGGTTATATTTACATTGTTTCCATGCAACAACCTATATACATGTTTAACAAAACTTTATATACTACATGATCAAATTTGTCAGTTTGAGCGAGGTCTATAGTGGTTGACAATGCTCGTTCATTAGCTTCATATTAAGGTTTGAGATTCAACATGATATTTGGGTGAAGTGGGTTTAAAAATAGTTAAAAAAATGACATAATATTAAAAAAAATCAAATTTGTGCATATAAGTTAATTATGAATTGGAAATTGTTGTTTTCTTCTCACTTTGGTAAAACAAGTGTCATTTCTTAAAACTTAAGTATAGAATAATATATAGAAAATAAACGTCCTTCAATATTTGTGCATAATTATCCTTATAATAAGTCATGATGTGGTTGTTGAATAAATAGACAGTTTAATGTTTTTTTTTTGTTTTTTTGATAAGTTTAATACTTTATATCTATACCAATGTAAATATAATCATAATCCAACTTAAATTTAGCCACATAATTAGTATAAAAATCGCAACATTAAGATCAAGGCCAAGTCTTTCGAGTAACAAAGAAAAAAAATAAAGGCATATAATTATGCCTAGCTTTTGGATCCTTTCCTCATCATGAAGACCTAATTATAATAAATAAATATGTGACCGCGTGGACTTAGTTGGTAAGATTTATATACGTAAAATAAATCTGTTATAAGCTCTGAAAATATTGTTTTGTATAATGTTGAATAAATATGCAGTCAATTTTATAATAATTATGTTTAAGTATATAGTTTCTTGCAAAGAGACATTAATTGTTAATAATGGTGTGGCCTAGTTTTCTTCCATATGGACGATGTGAACCAAATTCGAAAAAGATCGTACTGGTGTTGCCACGTAAATCAAAGGAATATATATATATATATGGATTTATATGGATTTAACTCTATTTTCTTGTTCTTAATTTATATCAGTGAGAATTATGAGAACCAATATTTGGTCGTCAAGTGTTACCCTGTCGGGAAGTGGTGTAACAAGAGATTGGGAAAAAAAATTCTGCACCTGCCAGTCGAGCGCATGTTGCCACTTAATCACTTAGCGCTTTCTTACAGGTTCGCACAATTCTCACGGCGTGATGAGGTTCTCGGTGAATTACGCCTTCAAATTTGCGATAGTATTGCAAGAAAATATATACCAACTTTTTGTACACTTGTGATCGTATTGCGTGATTAGCCTCGAATCGATAAGACGAGTCCCGAAATTTGTAGGACTCAAATGGACTTTTTTTTATCTATATCAAAGTCCAAAATGTATCGTTGATTCGCTGGTTAAAACACGTTTGATTATTATGAGTTGAAGCTCGGAAATGACAAATGTTTGTAATTTAAGGTCAAGTAAAAGAGATTATGTTATATATGTTACTGGACTGTTGTGACTTGTAACATGTAAGGATTAGATATTTTTGAAGAGTTAGTGTCAAATATAGACGATTAAAATATTTGTGTTTTTATAACTTGAATCTTTTTTATTATTATTTGTTACAGTAAAAATGACACTTTTGTGTACTTGAATATACATTTTTGACACTTTCATATACTAATTTTTTTTTCTCTTTTTCACACATGACTTTCATTTTGGACAATTTACCCATAAATTTCTCAAAATACCGAAATTACTACTGGTCTAATGGAGAGAACCGGCCCAATTTTTTAAAGAGTGTGAAAAAACGAAATTATTCTCAACTATTCATCAAATTTTCAAGTGAATGTCATTGGACTCTCCTACTTCATCAAAACAGAGTCTCATGCGGCGGCGATGGCGGGAGACGATTGCGGCGATGGCTGTCTCCCGGGAGGAGGCTCGGCTCCGCCAGAGACTTGCGGCGACGATGGCGCTGGAGCAGCAGTCATATGCTCTGTATTCTGGTTAGAAAACAGTGAATTCTTGAACTCATTTCTTATTCTCTCTCTCCCTCTATCTCTTTTCCAGCCATTCTGTGCCGGAGACGATCTTCGGAGCACCGCATTCTACCCTTTTGGTCGCTGCCCATTGCCCACCTCGTCGATGCTCACTGCCCGCTGCCCACCTCGTCGATGCTCGCCATTTTGTGTTGTGGAGGCTGCAGATGAAGAACCAAGTCCGACTCCGACGAAGAATCACCGGAGAAGACGAGAAGGATGGGTCGAGGACGATGGGGTCGAGATGGACACCTTGGCTGAGGTGTTTTGGAGGCCTCGTCGGTCCACCGTGATCCTCACATGCCGAAGAAACCCCGACGATGGATGCCAGAGAAACACCAATGAGGAGAGGGTGGCGGAGGAGGAGGAGAAGAATAGTTGAAAGGGTGGCGTACCTTTGAAAATTTGATGAATAGTTGATGGCAATTTCGTCTTTTCACACTCTTTAATTGGACCAGAATTAAATCAGATTTAATTTTTGTTCCATTCAGGGGTAATTTGGGTATTTTGAAAATTTTGAAGAAAGTTGTCCCAAAATGAAAATCAGGTATGAAACTGTCAAAATTGTATATTCAGGTGTACAAAAGTGTCATTTTCCCTTTGTTATATATTAAAATTCATATTTTATTATATAAGTATATTAATTTGATTAATATAAACGAAAAATATTTAAAAAATTGAAATTTGGTGCTCCAAGTGATAATTTCTATGATATTGTTGCTAAGCATGCAGCTTGAGACTCTTTGCAAGAAGTTATCACATGATCTCAGTTACACCAAGTAGGAGATTTATCATATGAACCGCCTCAATTTATGTGTCGGGGTGGGGACATCACGCCCCGTCTCTGCTTAGATACGAGGATTCCCCAACCCGTTATGCCTCAAACGGGGCGAGACATCAGATCCCGCCGCCCAAACAGAAGTTATTTAATTCAAATCAAATGGGAAAGGAGGGAAGAGACAAAGCCAAGAAAATTAGGAAAAGCAAATAGTGAAATTGCATCATTAGTATAGTCACGATGATTCGCGAGACAATCAAGAAACCACGGTGGACCCTTAATTAGGGTTTGCGTCTTTATGCAAAAAAAAATAATAATAATGCAAAACATGACTTTTAACTTTACTCGACAATTCACGTGTCTCCATTCTAATATAAGCATATGATTTTAAAAGAAAAATTGACTTGATTACAAGTATATTAATATATATACTTCTTCACGCATCAAAGTATTCAACTATTTTACTATGTAAATATGTACTTCACATAAAATGGTGACATTTTGTTGTAAAATATGTCTTTCACACGTCAGGTTTGATTAATTAACATTCTAATTAGGAAAAGTAGCAAAAAGCATCTTAATAATTGTTTTTTCTTACAAACTCTCCCCTCACTGTACTTTTGCAAGAACTTTCTCTTGCTCATGTTCAAATTTATAGTGTATGTGTAAATGCGTGAAAATTAACGAAAGTGTTACTTAAGTGTTGGACGTTTGAGTTAGCACGTTTAGAGGTGGGCATGGGTCCGGAACCGAAATGAAATAGTCGATCACGAATCAGACTGGACCAGACTCCCCGGTTCTCCATTTTAAGAGCTAGAACCAGAATCGTTACCTGCGGTTCACGATTCTTTGGCTCCGGTTCCGGTTCGGCTTCCGTCTCCGGTTCCGTTGCCAAAGTGCCCACCCCAAACACGTTTGAGTTAACACTTAAGTGACAATTTCATTAATTTTCACAGATTTTGCATAGATGATGCAAAAACGAACACGAGTAAGGGAGAGTTTCTGCAAAAATGAACACAAATAAATGAGATGAATGAAGAGTAAGAGAGACTTTTTGCAGTTTTCAATTCTAATTAATACCATAACTTTAATCGAAGTCAATTGAGGTGGTTATTTCTTTTTTCAACTCGTTATTTCCAACCTACTCTCTCACCTCAAAAAAAATATTTGGTTCGGATTTAATCATTTTTGAAAATTTGTTAAGTAGGAGGGACAAGATGTCGAACGCAATGTTGTAATAATTGGTTCGACAACTTGTCTAATCACAGTTTATGGACAGTTGATAGTAAAGCAGTAAACAGAAGACACACAATATATTTACCTAGTTCGGTGACTCCGCACCTACGTGTGGGGGCACTCTGCCAGTGAAAAGTTTTTTACTATTCGGTAGCCAATTGTACAACTTCAAGCATTAACTAGCTATCACACAAGCTATTGTCCTAAGCTACTAGAGATCTCACCGTGAACAACCTCGACCAGGGACTCCCTCTGTCTTTGAGATCCTCTCAATTCCCCCCTTTGTGCAAGCATATGCTCGGTTGTGTTGTCTTCGACAATTTTATTGGTGAGTTCTTCAATCACGAACAAAACCCAATAGATTACAGACACTCAAATCTCCTCGACTTGATGTATGTAATCGACAGCGTCCTCTCTAAATTGACCAGTCTCTCAATCCGCTAGTCGTACACGGTTAAGAGCTATGAGAATTTAGCACAGAGAAAGGACTGAGTTGCTAAGGGAGTAGCACCCGCTTTTATAGCAACTCACATTGCCTAATCGGATTCCTATTCCGATTAGGAAGTCTCTTGTCGCCTTGCGTTTCCGGCAAGTGACAAGTTGGCGTTGCCGCCTACATTACATCTTGCTTGCGTGTCTATCTTCCAGCTGGACCTTGCCTAATTCATCCATGGTACTTTTTCCTTCGCGCGCAGAGCTTCTGTGCTCAAAACAGTAAGTCTTCGATGTCTTGCCCAATTCTGCGAGTATCATGTTGTACCAACTGTGTTGCAACATGTTGTCTGACATCTTGACTTCACACTAAAAAATATGTCAATAATAAACGTAGTAAAAAAATTTATACATATTTTATTTGAACTTAAATTGGAAAAGGAGAAAGTGAAACAAAATGACATACATATTTGTGAACTTTAAAGAAACCAACTATATACAAACTAAATCATACAAATATTTATCAGCTCGAGCGTGGCCTAATTGTTGACATTACTTATTTTCTGACTTCATATCAAGATTCTAGCCTCAACACAGTATTTAGGTGGGGTGAATTTAAGCGTAACTAGAAAAAGCAATGTAGTATTAAAAAAAATATATACAAATATTTTGCTTTATAAGAACGACAAGAGAGTGACAATGTTGTGAGGACAGATTCAAATATACACTGATACACATAAAAAAATTGTTAATAAAACAGAGGAAAGAACAAAAGTTGTGTAAAACATGAGCTCGAGATGAGAGTAGACAATAAAATACTGTGTGGATCGTATAATATTGGTCGTCCTGAGTCTTGACTCTTGTCTGGTATATATATATATGTATAATTAATTATAAAAGTAGATTAATTACAATATCATAATGTGTTATAATATAAACTATATAACTACTAATTAGTTGAGTTGTATCGTTTTCTTCATGTCACTGACATGTGCCAGATAAGGAATCTAGATTCATCTATGTATATATTCAATAATCAAATAAAATATTTATCCAATTATCAATCACATCAAATAAACATAACTAAGACAAATGTAATGGAATATACGGAGATATCTACAAATTTAGGTCAAATAGATCAACTCTGAGAATTTATAATTGAGTCAAATACACTAAATTTAATTCTATAACTAAAAGATGGTGTAATTAACCCATACAATTTGTGGAGTAATTTACCGACTGCCGCGTGTTCCGTATCGTAACGTGACAAATGTTTGAGAATAAAGATGGTAAAATTATTCGAACTCGATGCACCTGCCTCGATCAAAACGAAAAACCTGAAGAACAATTTGGATACGATTCGGGTTTGGGTTTTGACCGGGTGTGGGCGACTTATTCTTGATTCGATCCACACCCGATACAATTTTATTAATTTTCTTTTGAAGGTAAAAACGAATTTTATTAATTGAATAACAATTAACCCGACATCAAGCCGGACAACTGAAGCTACGGATGATGAGACATACCCCTCACCATAATCACAGCTATTGTTAGTTAAAACAAATTTGACTAATTCGTGAGCTAATGATATTTTCAAAATTGTTCAACTCGACCTGTTTATCATCATGTAGAGCCACGACCTCTACCTCATACGAATGGAGAAATCTTGTGATCCCAATGCAGAATGTGTTAAACATGCATCCATATTAACCCCGGAGACCAATCGACTCGAACCAGTTAGCATAATGCAGAGTTACAGCCTCCACCTCATACAGATACAGAAACCCTGTGATCTTGTTGTACACCACCTTAAAACCAGCTTTTTCGATCAACCATTCGATCAATATGGGAATCACGAATCATTAAAAATTCAAGTGCTCACAGATGCCAGAGAACTCCGGTTCCATCCCAATACCGATCTATCAACCAACCAAAACCACAGAAAGCAAATCGCCAGAGTTGTATGACCCTTCCTTCGATAAGTCCCGCCCCAATCTGTCTACTCTCACTGCCCTAATCACCACCATTCGCGCAACAAGCTATTCGACGGAGCTTCTCTGTCTATCCAACGCTGACTCCCTC
The DNA here is from genome assembly GCA_963920655.1 of Geranium rotundifolium. Taxonomy (NCBI): domain Eukaryota; kingdom Viridiplantae; phylum Streptophyta; class Magnoliopsida; order Geraniales; family Geraniaceae; genus Geranium; species Geranium rotundifolium. The sequence continues at coordinate 37,443,689 of OY987315.1, forward strand.
CCAGATTCGTCTCCCCAAGCATATGACATTCAAATAATACCCCCACACTTTACCATCGCAAACTAACTTCCGAACCAGACTCCGCCGGTCAAAACTGACCTCACCCCAATCTCGCCGAAACGAATCCGAGCACCTCCCTCTTAATCGCATAACTCGCCAATCGGGAGTACCTCGACACCATAGTCGAGACAAGAGCAAACCCTAATTTCAGGGTACAGTCCACGACACTTTTTCATATACAATTTCTTTTATAAACAAATTATATAATTAATTTCTATTATGAATAAACATAACCCTAGCCAAATAATTCATATGTTTGAGAATTTTATTTTTATTCGCTTAATTAAAAGTTGTGATTGTTGATTTTATTTAACCTTAAATTAATAATTTTTGAGTCGTACCCGTCGAGTTTTGAGTGAGACGGATACCCAATACTTTGAACATGTTTTGATGAGCGATGCGAGTATTCGTAGAGAATGAGCGAATCAGGTTCGGGATTCGAAACATCCCTCCCCCGTTTCCATTCCTATCTAAGAATCGTCTACTTGTCTCGATTAATTAATTTTCTTGATTAATCCCGAACTAATTCTAGATTAATTTTCAAATGCTGATTACGTGAAAACTGAAGGCCCGGCCCAGATCAAGACTAACCGGCCCATTCGAACCGAGTCCTTCTTCTCCATTGAATTTCAAATTCTCTTTCTCTCTGAACCAAAACCAGAAACCTCGCAAAAGCGGCGCGAACTTTAAGACTCTAGGGCTCGTCGTCTCCGACGGTCACCTTCAGCAACGGCAATGGAGTTTCGATGCTCCGACGCGAGTCTCTGGAGGGAAGCCCTCTCTTCGTACCCGACCCACATCGCTTCCCTGAACAAGCCAGACCTCGTCTCTCTCGACGACTTCTACAGAACCCACCTCCCTCCTCTCATCCTCTCCCGAAACCCTAACCCCCACATCACCACCCCCGATCTCTCCAAGCTCATGAAATGGAAGCTCTCCCGCGGAAAATGGAGGTCCACTCTCAATCTCTAGCTTCTGTGTTTGTGTGATGCTTAATTGCTTGTGCTCGAGTTTCATTTCAGGCCGCGGCTCTTGGATTTCGTGTCGTCTCTGGACGATTCGGTGGTGAAATCGGCCTCCGAGAAGGCCTTCAGGTCTCTCCCCGACCTCTCCAAGGCTGTATCGGAGCTGACAGTGCTGAAAGGGGTCGGTCCGGCGACTGCCTCGGCGGTCCTCGCCGCTTACTCGCCGGAGGTGGCGCCGTTCATGTCGGACGAGGTGATTGCTTTTGTCTATTTTTGGGGGAAATGTGATGGTCTGATCTAGGGATAATCTCATTTTAGTGCAACTAAGTTGACAGGATTTTTCTGCTCGAAACTTGCTTGTTCGGGAAGTTCATGTTCTTGACTCATCAAATGATCGCCAAATTTTGTGAAACTTGCCATTTCAGAAATGTATGAAAGTAAAATCATTCGAAGTCTCTGTGTGTGCAAACTTGGCCGTTTTTTGAAGGGAGATGAAATGAAAAAAATAGCATGAGCTTGAAAATTTGAAAGTCGAGGAGGGGCATTTTAGTCTTTTTTTGTACTGAAAATGAGCAGAACGAGAAAAAAAAAAGCTTCACTGATGTTTTATAAGAATTTTTGAAGTTAGCTGTAGTTAAGTGATGATCGTGTCAATGTAGCTGTACTGAAACGAGATTATCCCTATAATCTAATCTGGTGTTTTGATAATTGGTTCTGCTTGAATGTTGGGTGAATTGGTAGGCCATGGAGGCTGCACTTGGTGGCTCCAAAGATTATTCCCTGAAGCAGTATCTGAAGTTTGCCGAGAAGCTGCAGGAGAAAGCAAAGGTCAGCGTCGTCGTGTTTGTTGTGTTCTACTTTGTTTCGTTTCTATCAATTACTGTATCGAGTTGGTTGCAGAAATGTCACGCGAATTCGGCTGCTGAGATTTTTCTTGTATGTTTTAGTTGCCATTGCTAGAAAATGCAGCATTTTAGATTTACAGTGAACATAAAGGATAATGATTTGGTAAGTTAAAAGAGAATTTGTTGAAATTCTCAAGAAGTGTGAAAGTTTTATTTGGATGTTAGTATGTTACTGATTTTTGTATAGGGAACTTCTCTTAATGGTCTCAGGACCAGTTATGCTCTGTCCCCTTAATAGAGTTAAGAGTATCATTTGCATGGGATTTTGAGGAGAGCACATTGTTTTTGTTGGAGGATGTGTTGTGAGAAGCATATATAATTCAGATGAACTCCATTATTTTTATTTCTAAAACTTAAAAAAGTTCTGTCACCAGTGCACGAGTCTCTTCAATCCGATCAAACAGAGACCTTTATACTTCATTATCTACATTGAATTCAGCAGAAAACTTCATTTAGATGAATTAGTTGATGAAAGTTGCTGACATTGTGATACGAGATCTAGTTATGGGTCCGTCATACTGACTGGGTAGTTCGGTCTTCCGATTTCGTCCTATATTGCAGCAATAGAGTTCGTTAAATGATGCAAACTAGTCAATCTGGAGAACGCCATGCCATAAATTACTCAAGTTTATAAATAATATGATGCCTGTCAGCCATAAAAAGACTATTCTTCTCATTTATGTTACTCAGACTCTGCATCTTTTTTTATGATGACAATGAACTTTGAATTTCTGTTGGTTTAGGCCGAAAATACATGATATACATTCATGCAAATTGTATAATTTTCTCTATTGTACCCAAACATTACCCTGATCATTACCTTAATCAATGTGATATTATATTTCTAGAATTAGACTGCTTCAGATTACAATGCTGTTCTTATTGTGAGTCTGATACACAACACATAATCAAACTTGTAAAGGTTCCTAGTTTCAGGAAACCGTTGTGGCCTTAACTATATTAGAAAATCATTGCAGGAATTAAGTTCAGAAGGGGACTCCTTCACACCTTCTGATGTTGAAAGGGCACTGTGGAGCTCTGCGGTTGGGGCCAAGCTATCAACTTCTAAACCAGATTCCGCCCCAAAGCTTAGTACAAGCAAAAGTTCCAAGAGAAAGAGAAAAAATTGATGTATGAAAGTGTCGGTAAGCAAGAAATCTTGTAACTCGAAGCGTTCCCTTTCAGCTTGCTTAATGCCCTCACCGTGCTAACTAGAGTATATTAGCAGCTTACTAATGATAAGCGATATCCTTTCAGTTTATCAACTTTTCTGACTTGTACTTGACTCACAGCATGAATTATAAACCACCTTCGCAGTTTTGAGAGTGTTAATTATCATCCAACACAATCAATTCTGTTGACTAGTGATATGAGTTTCATGGATGAATTATTGGGCAGATCATATATATTATGGTTTTCACTGGTTGTTGATTCGGTGAATATCAATTGATGAATGAAGAATTGCAATTCACAATGGCGGTTGGAATTTTTATTTATCAGGTTAAATTTTGTATCGCTGTGTTGTATCTCCCTTTGTATCTATTGGTTGTTTCTCCTTTTTTTGGATCTCGCCTTATTTCTTTCCAATAATTTTCTTTTTCGTTGATCAAATTTTTATTTATTCTGAATTGATTAAATCACAGTTCTTTAGGACTCCTTTTTACAGATGGGTCATCTTGAAATTTTGGTATTACCAATCCAAATTGATTTTGAATTTTGGTAAATACAGGGATGCAAGTGTATTATTATTCCTTGCCTGCCAAGTATTACCTAAACCTATCCGAATTTGAAAAAGTCTAACTCTCCTATATAAATTTGCGAACACAATGTTTCTCAATCACAAACACAAACATCAGATCAAGACTATGGCAGAGTTTCCAGAAGATCTCGTGGTGGAAATATTCACAAAGCTACCCGTCAAGTCTCTGGTTCGTTTCAAGAGCGCCTGCACCTCCTGGACCACCCTATTCGGTACGCAATCTTTCATCTCTCTTCACACTAAGAACTCAAAAACAGCATTCTTGTCAAAACCCTCGAGTGATTGCTTCAAAATGATCTCTTGCAGTAACGAGGACAGTGACGAATTCGCATCCCACAACCTGATGTCCCGAGTTGGCATGGGGAGCGATTTTGAGTCCAGGCTGAGCATAGTAGATTCGTGCAACGGTCTTGTTTGTTTGACGATGGTTGCGGACCCCCAAGTTATTTACATCCGCAACCTTGCCACGAGAGAATCAAGATTCGTGCCGCGCCTCGAGTGTGACTATGGTGGATCCGTGCAAGGTCGACAGAATCTAAGGTTTGTTTTCAATCCCAGCACTGACGATTACAATGTCGTGAGGGTTGTCTCTGCGCTTCACCCGAACAAGCTCAAGAGTACCGTCCTGGTCGAGCTGTACAGCCTTAAGGCTAATTGCTGGGGGCTGCTCGATGACGCCAATGTCCCGGAGTCAATGAGATCGAATCCACATTGGTTGGAGGAGTTTGAAGCATCAACAAGCGGAGTTCCTTGCTGGTGGTTCTTCGATAAGGGAGTGATTGCCACTTTCGATGTCTCGACTCAGTCGTTCCACGAGACATCGCTGCCAGACCATCTTCATCGCGAAAAAGAGCGAATGGGGATGAAGGTGATGACCCTCAATGGCTCTGGTTACTATTCGTCGTTCTCGAAGCTCTGGTCATGACCATCACGTTTGTGACATTTGGGTGCTTGGTGAAATTGGGGTTAAGGAATCGTGGAGCAGGCGATTTTCGATCAGGCCGTTTGATGGTGATTTGGTTCCCATCGGGTTTTGGGGCGACGGTGGATTGGTGTTCAAGTCTCGGGTCAGCCATCCAATGAGGCTGTTTCCGGCGATATATGAATCGGAGGGGAAGGTCGATAAGCTGTTTATGTATGTTATTGAAGAAGAGAGAATGAAGGATATTGAGATTGATGGTGGTCTGTATCCGAATTACAGAGCTGCTCCGATCCAGCTCGAAAGTGGTGACGATGTTCAAGTTGTCAATTATGTTTTGCCTAAATGAAGAATTTTTTTTTAACAAACTCAGAGAGATCGTGTGAAGATTGCGAGAGAATGCGTTTTGTAATAAATAAATAAATATTCATATTTATTATTTATTAAAAACAAGATGAATGATCTTTAATTATTTTTAGAAGCATTGGATCGAGGTATAACCTAAATGAATGATATTTAATTATTTTTAAAAGCATTGGACTGAGGTATAACCTAAATGAATGATATTTAGTTTATAATTTATATGGAAAATGAATGATATTTATTATTTATAATTTATAACATAAATGTCAAACCAGTTTAAGTGTGTTGGAACGAAACCTATCGGATTAGATCAAAATTAATTAAAATAGATAAGAATTAATTAGTTTAAATCAAATTAGACCGAAGTTAAATTAATTAAATGACCGGTGCCAACCGAGCAGAACTGGATCCGAAGTCAAACCGTTTCTCAGGTTCCGAGTTTGTTTCTCATGAATTGTCAACCAAACTGTTCGGCTTGAGTCGGTTCTGACAAGGGCTGTTCATTTTACCCGGTATTCTGATACCCGACCCGACTCATTCGACACCCGACCCGACTGACCCGACACCCGACTGACCCGACTACCCGACAAGCCAACCGAGTCAAGTATTAGGTACCATTGTTGAACCCGCCGGGTACCCGACTACCT